>VXAY01005282.1:142571-199765 GCA_013399855.1 Oxyruncus cristatus | reverse complement strand
CCCGGCGCCCCCGCGCCGCTGCCCTGCCCTGCCCGGCGGGATCCCTCTGCCAGAGGGCGGTACACGGAGCGCCTCGAGGGCAGAGATGGCCCCTGCCCGGGGGGCCCGGTGCTCGAAGTCGAGGGCCTCCCCCGGAAGGGGCTGCCGCCCTCAGCCCATCCCTACGGCCCGTCTCCTGCCCTGTGTGCTGGCAGACATCCATCCATCCATCCATCCATCCATCCATCCATCCATCCATCCATCCATCCATCCATCCATCCATCCATCCATCCATCCATCCCCAGAAAAGCGGTGCTCTGGTCATAGGCGGTGGGACAGCACGGTGCTATCCTGCAGCTGTGTGCAGCTACACCGAGGCCTCTGGCACAGCCGGTGTTCCTGGGCAGTGCTTGGCGTAGGAGACCAGCCGCTCCAAAGCCAAACACCTCTCGGGGGTGGTGGCTGGTGGTGACACTGCTTCTGGCCCCGGCGTGAGGTGTTTTGGGCTTGGCAGGCATTACGGAGGCAGGAATGAAGGCCGTGAAGATCAGAGGTTGTGGGGGTGTGAGTGCTCTTCCGTGAACTCTTCAGTTGCAAGTCATGGGCACTTTCTTTACCAGAGGGGTGCAGGTGTATTGGCTGATGGGAAACAGAAGTTGCATAGGGAGCCCTCCCTTCTCTGTGCAACATGGTGTGTTGGAGCAGTGACAGACTCCTCAGTGTTCATATGGTATGTTCAGCTGCAGAGGATGCAGAGTCAATATACCAGGCCTCAGGAATGCTTTGTAGAAGTAACTCCAGTGCTCTGTGCAGTTGAGATTTAGGCCAAGCATAAGGGAGACTAAATCTGTTAACGGCTTTTACTTGTCAGGAATTGCTTTCTGCCCAAGCAGGCCTTTTTGGGTCTTGCTAGGATACAGATATTCTTTATCTTCAGTTGTCTGAGGCAGATAATATGCACTGGATTCTGTTATGACTTGTTAAAGAGAAAATATTTGAAAAATAAACAAAACTTGTAAGCAGACTAGTGAAAACAAAATGCCTTTTACGTTTAAGACATGACACAAGTAGTACTCACGAATTTACAAGGCTGCTGTAGCTCTATGCCAAGGCAAAAGTCAGCACAAAACCAGAAATGGCAAGATGCAAGTTTTGTTTCGGACAAAAGTAATTGTTTCTTTCTTGATGCTGAGTGGCAACCGCAGGGTTTCTGGAAAAGCCTGGCATTCTGGGGAAAGCAGACTTCACTGGTGCACAAATACATAATCTCTGGATTGGCCCTTCATTTTCTCACTCACATACAGCAGGATCAGCCAAGGGGAACATTGGGTTGTTAAAATCTTATTACCAGTTTGGGAATGGGTTTGAGGTTATTTCAGTCATCCACTGCCTGCCAGGTCATTTGCCTCCCTTATCTCCTTTTTTTTTTTTTTTTTCCTTGCTTCTTTTCCTCTTGTCTCTGATTTAGGCAGTTAGGGCAAAGCCACCACTTTTTACAGTACCTTGCTTGTGAACAGAATAACAAATGCTTTTGGCCAGCTGTGAAGATTTGCTAAAAAGAAGCAAGGCTGTTCCTGTAGCTTTCCCAAAAGCAGGGCTGTCAGCCAAAGGGCACATACAAGACCTGTTTTTGCCCATCCCTCTGTATGTGAATCTGCTGAGGTTTTCAGTGGTGATAATCATTCTCAGCCACTGAAAGTTTCCTTACGTTTCAATGAGATTCCTTCACACCATTCTTATATATCTTCTGGTGTATAAAAAGGTTTCAACACATAAAACTGCCGAAAGAATAAAAGAAATGAAAAAAATATTTGCCAACATACTTAATTTGGAAAAAACCCACCCCTGTTTTACTTGCATTTGATAAATTTATGGACGCCCTACTTGTTTATAAAATACCAGTTACGAAAATGTGATTATGCTACATTATAGTACAATAGGACCAAATATCCTTTCCTGGACATTTCAGTTCCTCCAAGCATAATTTGAGGTCCATTGAACCACCAGTTCTAGGATGTTGGTCCATTTTCCTAACTGTGAAATTTTTTGTTTGTACTTGTTTTACAACTTTTTTAAGAGCACCATACTGTTCTTATCATATGAAAGTAGCCTTTGTTACTTCTCATAGAATAAAATAACAATCAGGTGGAGGGGTTTCATGCTGTCTCAGCTGGCAATGAATAGCGTTTATTCATGATACAAAATTAGTAAGTACAAATAAATATTTTAGTTTCTCTGGGTTTGCTTTTTTTTAAGAACTGTACTGAAGTGAGTTAATATTTGGGTCGCCACCTTGGCTGTAGCTGTTGCAGAGAGTAATCCCTCCTAATAGGTAAAGAAATTTCCTGCAGCACCAAAATGGCAAAGAAAGCTTTATCTAAAAGTCTGGAAACACAAGTTACAAATAAAACTGACTCAATTCTTACAGTGTTTCTAGTTGCTGATCCCATTCCTATCCAAAGGTGTCAAGGTATGACAAACCATTACAAAAATTCAGGTGTTCGTAGTAATATCCCTCTATTTAAAGCCATCTTCCTGTCCAGCCTCCTGTGAAAGTCACTGCTTCACAACAAGCAGCCCTATAAAATTATCTTCCATTCTTTTTGTATGGCAAGTGATGCAATTTTTAGTGAGTAAAATTCTCATAAATATCACATCTTCCTCTTTCTCTTCCTGATTTGTTTGTCCCACCAGTTTTTACTGATACAAATGTGATGGTGGATGACTCAGCACTTGCCCTGCACTGTCTCATAAATTTATGCCCTCTCTGGTAGTCTACTTCATAAACCGCAATATTTTTCCTTGAAAATATTTCAGTTTTTCATTTTTAGCTAGCCCTTCTCAGCCTAGATGACAGCTGCAAATTCCTAACATCTTTTGGGGCTATTAACTTTGAGCATGACCTAAATATGGAACAAACAAAGTTATATAAACACCTCAGTAAATTCATAGTATCAGTGATATTATCAGCCTTCCATACATATTGACTGTGGAGTTTTGAAGTTGCTGTTTGACTTCCGTGGTTTTAGCTTTCTGTCTCCTTGACTTCTGTACATCCTACAAAAAGAGCTAATCCAGAAACAAGCATTTAGGTGGCCTTTTGGTTTCATCCTCAATATTTAGTGTTTTAATATTGCTGAATGGTGTCAGTATTCTTGAAAATTGTACCTGAGCTACAAATATGAGACTCAGACATTGGTGATATTACTTCTGATGTCAGTGTTAACGAACTGGTTTATTTCGCACAGAGCTATCGAGAAAAGATGAGAAGATTGCTACATATTTTTACATACAACTGAAGAAAACTTTGGAGTGAAATATCATTGCATTTAAAATTGAAACATCATTTAGAAAATGTCAGAGTTAATTATGTGGGGATGGGGAGATATCATTATCTTTGAGACAGACAATTCTATGTGCTCAGAAGGAATTCGCAAGGTCCAGTTTATTCTCATTTGCATGTTCCACCAAAAAAGTTTGATCAGTTTCTTTCTCCCGACCTTTTCAGCTATAGAGCTGGCTGGGAATACTTACATATTATCTACACGTTACTACATATGGTTTTGTTATTTTGCGGAATATATGAGGAAATGTAGGTTTATTAAGAATGCCATTATTATTTGCTCATTTATACTTGGTTCAAATGACAAAATGCTATGGAGTGTGGCAAGACAATTTTCCCTTTTTAGTCAGAAGGGTGCAGGTGGAAGTGTTTGCTGTGATATCCTTCAGGCTGATATTTTTAGAAGAGAGCAAGAAGCACAAACATGGTATCCATCCTGTTAAAGATAGTACAAGCAGTAGGGAATGGCTCATGTCCACACTGCCTAGGGCTGTCATTCTTTAGTGCAAATACTCTCTACATACTAATTAACTTTAGATTTTTGTCTCCTTGGAATTCTCTGTACACTTATGGCCATAAACCATTATAATTGGGGTGAGGGTGGGATGACTGAAAAAACTGCTTGAAGCAGCATAAGGGCTATGCTACAGCCCACCAAAATAACATTTTTAAACAAGGAACCTGAGGGTGGGAGTTGCATGCCAGTGGCTTTGCTGTGAAGCCTTTGTTCCTGTTTAGGATGACAGTAGGTGTGTATATTAGGAACAGGTACTCACTTTCCATAGTGCCAATTTCTAGTGTGCTGGGAACCAAAGGGATGAGACTTGTGCCAGAAAAAGGTCATTAATATTTGCTCTCAAAAGACATGAGATCATTATTATTTGCTTATTTAATTCGATTTTTAAATTTATTAACCCTAAATAGATAATTATGCTTTTTGTCTGAAATTACCAGATTAACATTATGGAGAATCTAAGCTGGGCCCATTTTGCTGCATGAGATGATAATGGATAAACAGAACTGGGGAAGTTTTGCTCTCTTTATTCACTGGGTGAAACTCATTTGGTGCAGAGGGCCACAAAGGTACCTTGAGGGATGTCACTTAATTTCTATTCCAAGAGTTTCAGTAAGAGATATGCGGACATGTATCTCAGTAAGAGATACCTATGGGCCATGTGGGGTTCCCTGGATAAAAGAGCTGTTAAATAGTTGCCTCTCAGATTGCTTTTGAGAATAAGATTACATGTGTGAGTGCAGCCATCAAGAAGATGCTGGAAATCTGAAGAACCTAATGATGGTAAAATGGGTGTTCTGTAATTGGAAAATTCGTTCAGCCAAGTGAGGTTTCCCCATTTTTTTTCCTTCTCTAAAGAATAGCCATTTTTTTCAGAGCACGTCTGACAGAAAGTGGTATGGATAATGAGATCCTAATTCAGCTAATTGAGAGTTCCAGACATTTCCAAGTAAGTGTTGCTACCAAATGGTATGATTTAGGGCTATTTTTTGTGCTTATTTCCCATAACCTTCTTGGTCTCTGCCAAGTGCTGAATAACCTGGCCATAAGTACTGAAAACATATTTTATAGTTTTCATTTCATTTTCCAATATGCTTTTGTCATATTCTTTTTTTGTCATAACTTAATAAGAAAGAACTTGTCCTGGGAATGAGCAGCTCCAGCAGTTTTTGAATTAGGAGAGCTCTGAATTAGAAACCGTAAACTCCTGAGAATGCAAGGAACACAAATGAAGTACAATTAAATTGGACCCTCTCAGCCTGAGCACTTTTTATAGTCTCTGTTGTTTGTGCTGCAGGTGTAGAGGCAATTTTAGAAGTAATTCTTATAATTTAAGGGTTTTAAGATTAGAACTAGTTTTTTCTCATAGAGCAAATGACTAGCCAGAAAGGACAGAGATGTATAAGAGCAATACGTTCCCTATAGAGGCAGCTGCACACTGCAAGGTGTCTTGAGAGTGCATGAGAGCCATCCTGTCTCAGACTGAGAAGGGCAGGGCAACACCATTGAGTTCAAACGAAGAGGGACATGCCTGGCAGGAGGTGTTCCTTCTTCTAGCTAGAATAGTTTTGAAGACCATGCATTTCAGTTCAGGTATGTGATTCTGAGCATCTATCATTTATCTCAGTCAGTAATAAATCTACGTTTTCTCTATCATCTGTTCTGAGTTCCTGCATTGTTCGATAGTAACACATTCTGGGCTGGCAAGCTCGATGCCCTTCCAGGGAACCATTGCCATGCCTAGTTCCTAGACCAACTGTCTGATCTTCCTAAAGTCTCCTTGATATTTCTGAAAGTTAGGGCTTAAAAATACTCATAGGGAAATACTGAAATTTTGGTCTTGTGATAGCCAAGCCTTTTTTGCTGGCCCTCCAAATAGATTTTTCTCCTTTAGACAGCCATGTGTTACCAACACAGCTTACCATCTAACTGCATGCACTGAGTCCTGCCAAAGGAAACATACTCAACTGGGTTTCACCGACCCAGAGGAGTCACAGAGTCCGAGCACTTTATCAGCCATCCAGCAAAGAAATTGAAGACATGAGAGATGGAAGGAATGATTGGCCATCTAATCTCTTTTTCTGTTTTTGCTGGTCTGGTTGCCAGGGAGATACTGTATTAAAAGGAGTGGTCCACATATTATCTTCACTTATAAGCTGCCTCATTGTAAAAACAGCATTTAAAAATAATGTTTAAAAATACTTGTGAACTGAAAATGTTATTGAGTCATTGTTTAGCCAAGCTAAAATAATTTAATACTTTCAATATTTCTTGTAAACGATCTGTTCAGGCTTTTTTCCGTGTTTCTCTAAATTCTATCCAGGTTTGCCTACTGAAATCCATAGAGCAGAAAAAGTCTATCCAGATAACCATATCGTTTTTTTCTAGATTAAAGGGGCTTGTTTATGGAGAGTTCTTTAACACAGTTAATTCCCTTTTCCCATGTTCCTTTTTTGGTCCCTCTAAAGGGCTTCCAGGATAGACTCCCTCTGTTTTCTCCTTTATGGAAATAGAAGCTGGATATGAATTCTAATAACCTTTTTTTTTTTTTCCCCACAAGCTTTCTCCTTGGGACTCATACAATACATATGATAAACTGAAAATAAACTCAGTGCAAATATTCACTGACGTTAGCATGGCAGTTGCTTGCTCTGTGAACATTACCAGGAATGGACAGAAGATAGAGAATTTTGCAGGTAAAACTTATGATGACTTTTTTGTCTCCTCTTCAAAGAAGAGATTTGGGAGGGATGCGGTATGTCCTGGAATAGAAGTGGTCCTGCCCTATAGGAAGAGGAAGCTCCACACCTGAGTAGGGCTCAGCCTGATGGTATGTACCATATACAATTACAGCTTGTTCACCTGGGGAGCAATTCCAAAGAGGATGGCATTGCTACCAGGGAAAAATTCAACCCAGCTGGTTGTTTTATTAGTTCAGCTGTAGAGGCGGTGTGACAAGCAGTTCCAGGACAACTTCAAATTCCTGGTTCTGCCAAAGCTGGAGAGAGCACTGGAGGGAATTTACCAAGGTGAAAGGACTGGAGAGCTGTTAGCCACCTAATCTGGTGCATAATGCTGTGTCTTGTAAAAATTTGGCTACTTCTAGCCTTGAAAGAAACCGATATCCTAACAGACTAAGTGCTCGACACATAAAACCAACCAGTTGAGAACACTATGACCTCCAAACTTTTACAGAGACACATGGAGTAAGATATAATACTTCTGAAATCAAGCATCATCCCTTTTGTTTAATGAGCTTGTTAGCAGGAAGCTATAAATTAAAGCAAGTATTAAGCAAATATGAATGTTAAATTTTCTAGATTATTGCTTCACATAGAGGATTTTGTAATTTTGTAATCTGCTGTAGAAGTGTTACCAGCCATTGTGTTCTGAGAGTCCCCACAGCTGAGGAAGTAAATTGAAAAGCATTCCTGATAGTGGAGTAAATGACTTCATTACCGACATTCACATTGCCTCCTGCTTCTGGAGCATCCTGCATTAGTATTCATATAACATTTGTACTCATAGGCATTTGCACTATAATTGTATCCCCCTGTCACATTGTAAAGGTCTCTTGACTAGTCCCGAGAAATACAAAAATCTGTAACTTTTATGGTGATATGTGAACAACACTTCACCTGGAGTGTGTGAATTTCAGTGAATGGATGTTTAATGTGTGTGAATTTCAGTGAATGGATGTTTAATGTCTAGATTATCATGAAATCTAGAATGAAAGCCAAAAAACACTAAAAAAAAAAAAAAAGGAGGAAATTCCAAATAAGTATTAGACAGTAATTTGATGACTTCATACATCTGTAACAGGCAAGACTGCATTGAAGATCTTAGATCCGTGCCAAGAACTGTACTGGACATCCTGTGGCAGTTTTTGGAAGATACTAGGGACTCTGAAGTGTAGATGGTGTCACAACATGTAGCAATTGAAAATCATACCCTAAATATCAAATCAGCTTGTCAGGGACTGTTTCCTGTACCATCTCACTGCCACAACCAAATATTAATTCAGATGTAGCCGTCCGCCTGAATGTAGATCTCTTTTAGAGAAGTGTGGAATCTACTAATGCATGATACTATGTGGAGCAAGTGTAGCTACTACTACTAGGTGCTACTGTAGTGTAGCACCAGCATGCTGTGAACACGGCCATTCACATGCTTATTTAATGAAAGGGAAAGCACCTTCTTTCCCTCCATTTGACAGTGTAAAAAAAAACATGGAGAGAAGAAGGGAGAATAGTAAAGGAAAACAGAGCTGTACTTTAATAAATTTTTTGTCTGATTGCTCTGCTCTTCAATCTCTGCAGTGGCTCATACAGGTGTTAACAAGACTGGCAAAGGCTGTTGGTGTGTCCTGTCTACTGACACATGTTCATTCTTCAGTACCAATTCCAGGCAATTAGAAATGGCTGTAAAGTTCTTTTAGTTCATAAAAATTTCCAGAACTATTTCCTTCAGTATAGTTTTTCAGTTGAAATGCTGCTCAGACAGCAGGCTAGGTATGTGAAATCCATGGCTACAGAAGTATGTTTGAAAGTCTCCAGGCCACAAGTTTGTTCTCCTTGCCAACAAGAGAGGAAAAAATTTCTAAACTGGAAACAGAAATGAAAAGAGGTCAGGGACAAACCAGGAGAAAGGAAAAGAGAAGCTACAGAAATACAGGCAGAAAAAGAGACATACAATATATTAAAATGCAACTTTTACATTAGTTGTTATGGCATTCAAACCTCATCTCCAAAAAATAGTCATGACAAAACTGGAGGCTAATACTGGCATCTTAGCAAGTTCAATAAAGCCAATTTTAAAACTTAGTGCTTGGCAGAAGTAATTCACTGATATGGTGCATACTATAATTATTAATTAATAATTACATTATATTCTTCTAATAGATAATATTGTAAATTCCTAGAATACTATGTGGTAGGCACAATACAGATATAGAAAAAGACACAATCCCTGATCCTGACAGCTTTGACCTAAATAAAATTAAGATGCTTATTTCATCATAACAGTGGAAAATGAAAGCGGAAGTTATAGTATCTATGATAATGCTGAATATTTTTGGCAAGGTATTCTTAAATTGTTCTATTCAACACTCCGGGGTTCAAAGTATAAGATTAAAAAGTCTGTGTAGTGCAACATCCAAATGCTGTTCATCCAAATGTTGTCTCAGCAATATCAGTTTGTTTTAAACAAATGTTAGTTCTTGGTTGAGCAGATGATCTGTTTCCTTTCCCTCTTTTTGACAAAATGATATGCCCTCTTCCTTGCATAATGTTTTTCTGCTTTTCTACTCTGACAAAATTTTTGTGACTTAAAATATTTTAATTTGTGTAATTTAGTTGCATCTTCTGCTAACATAATTCAGGACATTTAATATACATGTACGAGTGGCAGTTTTTAATGCAAAGTCTAAATTAAACCTTTTAAACCATTTTTGTGAACAGAAGAAAATGAGAGCATTTAAAGATAATACTTTTTCTTAAAAATATGTTGTCAAAAATGGTCAAAATTATTGAAGGGAGAGCACTAGTTTCAGTAAATAAGTGAAAAGGTAGTACCAGGTCATATAAAAATTAGTAGCCCAGGTTATGTAAATTTTGCATTTAAAAATTAACAAGCAAATTAATAACTAAAATGTCTTCCATAGTAAATAAGGATTATCCTGGCAATTAAACAGATAACTTGTAAAAAGGCTCAAAGAAGCAGCAAATGGGAAGAAAAATGTGTAGTCGTTTTTATGCTCTTAAAGTTTAACAGAAAAATACAGGCAATAACTGTTTTGCACATGATTAGCAGATGTAATTCAAAACTGAGTTTTTTGGTCATGTCTGATGGTCTTGCTTTTAGCTGATAATTATGAGGAAATATTTTGTAATGTAGACAAATCTCTAGTTCAGCATCCACAGAACAACTAACAATATCACAGTTACTGTTACAATAAATGGTATCATGACTGGCAGTGGCAGAACAGCGAGAAGGGATCAAAGGAGAGGGAGGCAGCTGAAGGAGCTAAATACACGGGCTGGGTAGCAGTGAAAAATCTGTACTCTCTCTGATACAGTGACTTTTCAGGAAGATCCTCCCATTGGTTGTCTTGTTTTTTAATACAAGGTATTAAAATCTACTAAACTACTAAAACGTTTATGAACACATTAAATATGAATGGAGAAACATCTCATCATCAACCAATAAAGAGTCTCTCTTGCAGTAGGAGTGAAAAACACCTTCCAAGAGTGGTTAAAAACCAGTGACTTGCTTAATCTGTTTCACATTTCAGCTCAACTTTCAGCCATGGACATGGGAAAGAAGGTATGTGAGTGTTCATTGTGTGTTTTCATAGTGAGTAAGCTCAGTGCCATTTCACTCAGATGTCTCTGTGCTGTGGTATGGGTGGAAAGTTGTAAAGGTTCACAAGGCTTCAAAGATCCACAGCTTAATATGAGTAACCCACTAGCAGAAGTATTTCTGCTATAACACCGCTTAATGTCCTTGGGAGATTTTTCTTACTGTCAGATTTTGCTGAATATAGTCCTTTTTGGCTCTTCTTGGTCTTTAGTACCTAAAAAGCAAGCTTTGAATACATCAAAGCTTTAAACAATTTGAAACAATTAGAGGGGATAAGACAGTCAGGGAAGAAAGCAGTGCAGGCGAAGCCTGAAATGCCTGTCTAGGTTTCAGCAGATCACTATACTGGAAAGATGTTTTTTGTTTAGTAAACACACCTTGTTTCATCACTGGAACAAGAGGAACTTGCACTTGGAGACAAAGAGATGATACTGGAGGATATACGTTTCTACTCCTAATATCTGCAATGCAATATAAGGTTTGCATGTAAGGCTCTTATGATTTATTAAATAAAAGCCCTCCTTACACTGAGATAGGTGTCACAATTCTACTTCAATGTGTACTCTTGTATCTCTTGTACTTTAGGTGATTTTTCTGCATTTAAATGCCACAAAAAAAGAATGCATCTCAATTTGCTTGGCCTTGGTATGATGAAAGTTATGATGAAATATGATGAAAGGCAAGGCCTGGAGTGGTAAATTTGGGCTAGCTTTTAGAGCGGAGACATTGGTAATCTGTCTCCATCACCCCAAATCTAGAAGGATGGGTTAAGACAACAGTGTTGTGTGTCTTTCTTTAAACATACACAGTGATCCAAAACTAGATCCACCTGAGCATTTCCATTGCCCCAGAGGGGATAGCACCCTGGCTGCCCAGCTGCCTAGGAATCCCAGAAACAAGAGACAAGATTTAGCATAAATATGTTTTTGTTCAAGGAATTTTTATATTATAATGTTGTGCAGTTACATGATTGGTATCTTGGTTCTATTGTCTCAGCTCAGTTTTGGTTCTGCACTGAGTAGAGCCCCAAAGCATTGTGGTTTGGTTTTCTTCTCCAAGCAAAAATATGCTTTTTTTCTCACACAAACTATGTGATGGTTTGAATATTTTGATGGCTCTTTAAAATACCAATGTTTGATTTCATGTAAGAGAAAATCTTCCTGTGAAATTCAAGATCCTGCATTTCAAGTAGAAGGACCTTGGTGAAGCTGTAGGGTTGGAACTCTATGATTTACAAGGTCGCTTCCAATACAAAACATTCTATGATTCTATGGTATTATTCTATGACTTTAAATTGAACTAGCTTTAAAGTTTCCCATTTTACAACAACTGTCAGTTTTTAACAGTTCCAACAGCAAAAATATAAATAACCATGTTGGAAATTGCTTCAGTAACATTGGGGAAAATATTTTACTTTTTAATGATAATTATTTCTACTTTTTCCCATATGATTTCCAAAACCAAGAACATTTTTCTTTAAAGACCAGTGGTTTTAAGGTGCTCAGGTTGCAGGTTTCTCAACCAAGATTATTCACAACCTGTTTTGTTCTTTGTTCTTTTCTGATTTTAATTTTAACCAAATAGACATTTTTCTCAGAGTACTTCTATTCAAGTAGTTCGGGGGTGGGGGGGGCAGTGGTGGAAGTGGATAAAGTGACATTATGTCTTAGTGTGAACATTTTGGTTATCCAGATCTCATTGTAACTTTCAAAGCCATGGGAAAATTTTAGATATGGAAATCCTCTATAGCTGTCCTGAGGATTTAACAGTGCTCCCAATGAAGTCAGTACTGGTCCTGTTCCCAGTTTCAGTGTGAGTGCTTCAGCCAACACATCCAGAATTACCCTGACCTGTGAAGCTTAACACCTTGGTCACCCACATTAACAAGGAGATCTATGCACTAGGAGGCGAGACAACCTGTTTCGAAAACAAAAGAATTAAATACTTGAACCCAGAGAACGGAGGAGGAGGAGAATAAGGAAAAGGAGATTAAGAAAAAGGGAGGGCAAAAAGAAGGACAGCAAGGAGAATTAACCTGGTTCATCAGTTGTTTTGCTTATGGGTGCAGTTGGGAAAGCCTTTGCTGGAGTCAGCATGAAAACTAACTGCGGCTCGTGGCTCCATCGAGCATATCCCTGGCTGGCTCGCTTCTATGTGAGCCAAACCACTGAAGTGTAGATGAGGGAAAAAGATGGCAATGCCAAATATTGGGATGCAGCTGTCTGAGTTTTCCATATAAAAGTCAGCAAAACAGAGATCTACATATTTTGTAAAACTTAAACCATTTTCCAAAAGAAGGTCATAGAAATAAAACAAAAAAATCCCCCAAAATTTACAAATAATGACTGGATTGGTCTTTGAGGCTCATTCTTATCTGACAGATGGCAAGCCCAGCTCACCTGCTGATCAGGGGAAAATCAGTCTCTTCCCCCACAGAGAGTATAGTTCATACTATGTAAACACATTTTTAATTAAGTTAATTAAGACTATAAATCTCTTCATTAGTATTTTACTTCTCAGAATTCAGTCATTTGGTAATTCTTTGATTAACTTCAGGAAATCTCTCCATGTTTTCTTCTTTCTTTCATATTTTCATTTCATATTTCATTCAAATATAATGCAATCCCAAATTCTTTGACTTTCTGCTTTTTCTGCTTCATAGCAGTCCTGTCTCAACACTCACCTGAGTCTAATCCAATACCCAGTGATGTTAAGAGAAGAAAATTCCATCAAAATCAGCAGATTTGGGGCAGGGTTGTTCTCTAGAGTATTAAATAACAGCAGGTAGGAGGCACATGAATGAAACACAACTGTTAGAGCAAGGGGAAAATCTTGACTTTTCCAGAATTCCTTTTAAGCAAATCACTTCAAATCTTGGCACCCTGAGGTCCTCCAACTCTCATACTAATGATGGTGCTCACCAATACAAAGTAATTAAGATCTTACAGATAAAAGTTATAAAACTTGTGGACAGTATTATTCCTCCCGAGGGTAAACCCATAGCATGGCCCAGGAAACTGGGCCATGAGTTGGAAGTTTCTCAACTCTTACGTTGAGTCTTCTGAAGACAGAAGACTTGAAAGATACTGCTCTGTATTGCTTTTCAGCTTAGTCATTATACAATACTGAGTCCAAGTTGGTGGCCTCCCAAAATTTTAAGAACCTTTGCTCTAGGGGAAATCAGTCTGGTATTGGGGAGAGGAAAGGAGTGAGGGGTAATGCTGACAGATGTCCCAGGGTAATATTAAATAGCAAATTAGGCAGAAAATAAAGACAGAAAATGGTTGCTCGTGGTTTAGAGAGAAGTTATGCAGCACTTTAGGTAAGAAATCAAGGAGTTGCTCTTTTCCCTGTGGAGGTGATGGTGATATAGAGGTGCATCACACCACAGTTTACAGGGCTGCACAGACCTCCCCAAGGCAGCTCTGGAGCTTCAAGGATTTGATCTCTGGATCATTCCACATTTCAGTCTGCTGGATTTTCCATGTACACCTAGCACCAGCTCCATATTTTCCCTAGAAGAATGACCTCAATTCAATGAGACACCTTTTGGTGTCCAATTTTTCCAAGCAAGGGACCATTCTATTGTGATATTATCAGAAGGTGGCAAAAGAAAAAAACAAGACTTTGACAAGAAAACTCCAAAATCCATTTGCTGCTCAAGATGTCATTAGAGTCCAGGTACACAATGCAATACTTTTCCAATAGGATGTCTGATCAGGGAAAAATAGGTAAAATGACTCTCAGCAGGACAGTAAAGTTCCTTTTTTTTTCTTTTTTTTTTTTTTTTCTTCTGAATGATTTCTTTCTGTAAGAATGCAAAGTAAAGCCAAAAGTCTCTAAGGTATCTTTTCAACAGATTTCCAATCTGTAATGATGGTTCCCATCGCCAAAATATTTAAAAGGCCTCTGAAAGTCAGACATTGCAGATATAAAATCCTTTCTCAGGTCTGAAGAACTACATTAAAGTATTTTTATGGAAACCTTTTAAATAGGACCATAACAAAGGTCTGACATTTTAGTACATACACATGGAGTGTTTAGATAACTAGACTAGACATTCCCTCTAACAGTCCTATAGAAAAGAGTGGAATGATATCCAGAGTTAACAACTGTTTAAAAAAGTAGGTTCTCATGACAGAAGGAATTTTAGGCAGCCATAGGAGATGCTGTTCTGGTTTTGATTCTAATTAAAAGGGGCGGAGCTGGTTATGAATGTGAGAGAGAAAGGCATCAAGTGTGGCAGGGAGCTAGTAACTTCCTTGTTCTTTTGGAAAAGGAGAGGTCTCCTGAGAGCAGGACTCAACAAAGTCAGGATTTGTAGGTAAGTTTTCATAAATATATAACCCGAGGTAAAGGGACTTAGGAACATACAGGAAGTCTTGAAAGAAAATGCTCTAAAGGAACAAGCACAAACTCATCCAAGAATGGCCAAAAGGTAAAAAGTTTAAAGAAATTCTGGTTATGTATTTAGCTCTTCACTGGTATCTACCTCTAGATGGAAATGCGTTGGAAATCAGGTATAAATTGGATTGGCTATAAATTAATTGGAAACCAATAGCTCTAGCCAAAGTGCTTGGCTAGGGACAGCAGAGTAACTAGCTGACATTCTACTTATAATAAGTTAATATTAGTAGTATTATATTTTACATTAATATTAATTTAGATATGTATACACTAATATTGACAGGAAGCACAATGGCATTTCCAGTTTGCTGTTCCTTGGAGAGGAGAGCTAGAAAAAGATATTACCCAGAAAATTCAAGTATTTTCTGGATCCATAATAATTTAAAAGTAACTAATCAGTAACTAACCCAATACTGGGTAAAGCTTCTGTCTAGAACAAATGTAAAACAAATTAGAGAACCCTTAGGTGACCTAAGGGTGTTTCAAGTAATCGGAACTTGACAAAGGTGATCCACAGATGCCTAAAGAACTTGCTGAAGAAAGATCAGAAAAAAATATCATTTATCTTTGAAAATCTGTAGTCATCAAATTTAATATTGGATATATGAAAACAGCAAATACAGGACTCACCCTGGGAAGTAAAGAGCCGTGAAATTCAAGTTAAGCTAAAATGTTACAGAACAAATAGATATTTAAAGAAACCATCTGTAGGCATTTGGAAGATAACAAGAGGATGAGCAATATGTTTTTTCAAAGAAGGTTCATACCAAGCTCATCAAATTTCCTTATACAATGAAAAAGTCATTCTAGATGAGTGAAGCAAAAGATAACATAGGTTAGTTAACTCTGAAACAATTTGCATTGTATTAATGACAAGCTTGAAAGATGTAATCTTGCTGAAACTGCTATGCCCACATACAGGATAGAGTTGGAAGCCAAAGCAAAGGTATCAATATGTTGAGTGAAATCTTCAGTATTGAATTAAATTACTTGAGTGGTGGAGCAGAGAACTGTAAGATAAGCACAGATAAGCAGATGGAAGAGATTTCAGGAATGCTTGAGGTAAAGATTCAAAGAAATAGTGAAAAAATGGAGAAATCATTAAAATGATGGTTTGCAATCCAATGGAATCAGTGCAGATCAGCACCAATTGCCTGAATCAAGGATAGGAACAGCTGGATAGGCGGTTGANAATTAAAAAAAAAAAAAAAAAAAAAAAAAAGAATAGAGATTCAAAATGAACATGACCCAAAGCTTTTGCAATGTTGGAAGAAGGCAAACCATAGCTGAGATGTACAAATAAGGATGTGGCCTCCAAAATACAATAATCCAGCTACTCTGTTAAAAAGGACAAAAAATGTCTGGTGTTGGGCACTACCTTCGAAGGAATGTATAGACAACTAGAGGAGGTTCAAAGCATCAAGAATTTATCAGAGGGCTACAAAGATGTATGAGGATAGGATAACTCATTTGTGATTCTTTGACTGAAGACAGACAAGGCTGAGTGTAGAGTATGTTAACAGTCTTTCAAGTATGTAAGAGTTAGTTCCAAAGAGTAGGATGGAATATCTAGTGAATAGAGCAAAAAATGATCAGCCTAAATCACAGCATGAAAGGTCCTGGCTTGACATGGGTATACACTTTTTAACAGGAATGATTGTGAAGCATTGGGGCAGTTTGCTTGAGTAAACTGTGAAATTGCAGTCAGTGGTGGTGTTTAGAAACAAGTCATAATAGGCATTTGTCTCCTCAGCCTTTTTATTCTTGTGCTCAGACAGACATTGCCTTACAGCAATTGGCCATATTTTTGGAGTTGTAACAAGAGGATGAATTTCTCGTTCTCTGCAATAAATTCTTAAACAGTTGTAGCAGGTTAAGTGCAGAAATAAAATAGAAAGTAAAGTGGGGCAATACAGGGAAGACAAATGAGGACAGATATCAGGTTGTTGCATATTTTTCTAACACCTTTAATGCCCAAAGACTAAATTAGAGAGGATCTGTAATGTCACTGCAGAGAGAGTCTGGGAAAAGAAAGGGACTTGAGAGAGATATATGTTTTGTTGGGACTGAGATGTAACCAAGATACTTGTCCACAACTGTGCTCTGTGGAGACGTATTTGGAAACACAAGACGAAATTGTTAAATATTGTACTTGCTGATATTTCACAAGAGGACATGACACTATCTCCAAGTAGTAAGCCTCCAGCTGTCACACCTGCAGTCACTACCACTGCCTCTCCTTCAGAGCTCAGATCCATGCTCATGACTTTCGCAGTCCCTGCTTGTCTCCCCAGTTTTGCCCAAAGTGCTGCCTGTTTAATAATTTCCTTTTCAGTGCTGTAAATGCTGTAGATCTTATTCAGTGTTGGATGAAAGCAAAGAGAGTGTATTCTTTTGAAGAATTTCATGCTAGGCTTGTCTGTTCTCTGTGCTGTGAAAGGTAACAGAGCCAATGCCTATTTGAGGGCATATTTATTCTCATCACATCAATGAGCTAATTGAATTCAAAGGATGTTTCTGCTCACTGCTCTCTGTGATCCATCCACAAGCTGGAAGGATCAAGACAGGCAAAATTTTGTCTGTGTTTGTACAACTCTGAGAATGCACAGGTTATATACTATACATAACTAAGAACTTGAAAAGCCTAATACCTCAAATTGATCTCTGTGCTAGGATTTTTCCACTTATTTTATAAATAATGTATTAAAACCTGTCTTGTGATATAACTGAAAGATAAATCTTGTACCCTTTTCTGCCCTGTCTGCTAGACATCTCTAGCTGCTGTACTAACAGGTGTTCATGGATATTGTGAGTAGCAGATGTTGTTTTCCTGAGAAACCTATTTCTCGAAAGGTCTTGCCTTCAGTGCACAGCAACTTCTGCAAAAGTGTTTCATTCCACTGCATTTATCAAATGATGACAACAGAAGTCACAGCAGTGAAATAAACAGCTTGGTGTTGAAGGTAAGTGTAACCAAAGTTGCTAAGAATGCATATTTGTAGCTGCTTCCATGTCACTGCTTATACATATAAGATATAATCTTGTTCTTAGAATTAGCTTTTTATTTATAACAATTTAACATTTTTAGCCAATTCTAATGAGAAATCCAGTGCTAAACAACATTACATCAATAATTTAATCAAAATCACTCCCTGATACGTGTTTGTATTTTAGTTCCAAGTATTTAATATCTAAATATACCTAATCTGTAAAGTAAGGGGGACACAAAAATACATGCAATTTAAGGCCAATGCACATGAGGTGTTTCTGGCGGGGCCCAGAAACAGTGGAAGGTAATGTACAGGATACAAACTCATTTGCAAAGTACTGAAAATAAACTCTGCTTTACCAACTTTCTCTTGAGAAGCTGCTCAAGACATAGAAATAATAACTACAGATATTTTCTTTTAGTTATGTGACTAATCTTGGTTGCTTTCGATTTGATGTCCCTGCTTTTTATTTCAGAGAAAGATTAGAAGATTGAAAGAAAAAAGGAATAAGTCTTGAATGAAGATAAAACAATAGATGGTTTATACTGTCTTGTATTTTTTTTTTCTGGCTCTGATTTTAACATTTTTTCCTGATGTTCTGACTAGCAAAATGCCACTACCAGTTTGAAGAGAGACAAACTCATTCCGTTATGACACAGCAGCTATGACAACCTCTTTTATTGTTGCTTAATGATGTGTTCAAGAATGTCAAAACAGCTTGCAAATATTTCTGGATTTGCTGTTTCAGGGACATGAAAACAGCAGCTTCAGTTGGATTCAAATATTATTCAGAACAGCTTAATACTTTGGGAGCATTTCTTGGCATCAGTTTGCTTGCCCATATTTCTAGTCATAAATTGTCCACTAGTCTTTAAAAAGTTAGACTAAACTTTTTAAAATGGGTAAGGAAGCTATACTCAATAAAACAGAAGTGCAGATTAATTGGATGTGGAGACTAAATTCTTGGTGGTGACTACTTAAATTTTTGTTTCATATTCACAAAAATCAGAGAATAGCCCAGCTCACTATGACACGTGGCTTCCATCAGAAATGACTGTGTATGATTGTCTGCTTTGACATGGAATGATTTCTGAATGGTTTCTGTGAAAGTAGCACCCAACCATAAAAATCACCATAATAATTTACACACTTACCAGCAAATTTCAGCAGTCAGAGGAAGAAGCTTGCTGGACACACTAGACGAAATAAAGTTTATCTGCTCTCTCAAATGTGTAGTTTGGGAAAAATATAATAAATCACAGGACCATAGAAAAATTCACATTGGAAGGGAACTCAGGAGGTCTCTATCCCAACCTCCTGCTCAAAGAAGGGTCAGCTCTGGGGGCAGACTAGATTGCTGAAGGCTTTGAGCAAGCTCAGTTTGGGTTCACACCCCCACCCCCAGGATGGAGACTTCACAGCCTCTTGGTCATCTGCTCCAGTGTCTGACTGCCCTCAGGGGGAAAATTCCAGATATGTGAACCACTCATCCTTCAGCTCATGCCCAGAGTCTCTCACCTACCCACCAGGCACAGGAGTGAAGAGCCTGGCTCCCTGTATCTTTGATAGCCTCCTCAGGTGCACTGTCTGGGGGCTACTGTTTTCTTCCATCCCTTCTCCAAACTGACCCAGCCCACCTCCCTCAGCCCCTCAAGGACATGTGCTCCCGCCTTTAACCATCTCAGTGTCTCTCAACTGACCTTGCTCCAGTTTGCCAATCTCTTTCTTGTGTGGGGTGTGCCCAAATTCGATCTCAGCAATATATCTCAAACTCATAAAATTATTTCTGTCTCCATCTTCCCGGCTGTAGAAGAGTAGCTCATGAGATAAGACCAAAACTTTTAAAACACAGATCAGGTCTCAGGTATTGATTCTAGGTCTAATGATTTCCCTTTATTCCCATACTGACATTTCTTTTCCAGTTGTTAGACTCACACTGTTTTGCCCACGCAGACTTGTATGATAAAATCAGTTCAGATTGATGTCTAACTGTGGTACAGAAAATGCGCATTTTTATTTTTCTTTTCATTAACCTCCACTTCTGCTTGCTGATCCAAATATAAATGTTGCTCTGCATCAACTAACCTTGAGAACGGCAAATACAGCAATAGCCAAACAATGCTCTTTGCTTCCAGTTGGTCTGAGGGGTAATAGGACCTTTATCCTGCTGCCAAAATTAAGTGTTCAGTATCCTAGTGCTGGGCTGACTTTTGCTGCATTTACAGGTAGTGGAGGATGGCAGGAAAGAAAATTAATTTGAACAAGATTTATTTACTTGAAGATGTTAAGAAAAATCAGTTAGAAGTAGTAGTACTATCATGACTATTTTAACATAAGTGCAATCCAAATTTTTTCACTTCTTAGGTGCAGTGCCTCCAAAATGTGCTTATTTCACAGTAATTCTTTACTTCTCAGTGTGTCAAAATCAGAAAAAAACCCAAAACAACTGTGTAGAGCTGCTAATTGCATTGGCTGACTTCATGCAATGAAAAGTATGCCGAGTGTCTTCAGCTGCACAGGCCAAACCTGCCTCTGACCTGCTGAAGTGGCTGGGCACATGCTGCCTGCATTTGCATTCCAAGCCCATGGGAAGGGAGGAGATGCACCTTCAAAAAACTAGGAGCAAGGGCAGATCCCAAACTCTCAGCAGGAAAGGGCAAGCAGCTTTTACTGAGCATTGTGGCAAGAGCAGTCAAGCAAAGAAAACCTCTCTGAAATTAAAGGGGCTTGAAGGAACGCAATATTTCACCTGTGTGAGAAAGGACTGGGTACAGCACAAGGCTCTGTCAAAGCACTAATGTCTCCAGGCCATCTCAAACCATCCTAACTTGGCTCTCTGGATTACAGAAGGACCTTCAAGAGAGGTTGACTCTGGTAAAGGGAGGTAAAGGCAATATGATCTGGTCCATTGACTTTGTTGTTGTCTTTTTAAGTTGCAGGGGACCATTGTTTTCTACTGATCTTATCTCCTGAACAGCCATGAGGGAGGAAAGCTGACTGAAAACAGTGAGATTTTGGTCTAATGGGTGAGAGCTGATCACTTGTGGTCTGAGGGGAAAGCTGCTTTGAGGGCTGTGTGGAAACCTCAGTACATGCCTTACAGCTGACTGGGGTAGCTGCACTTTTGTTCATCTGGACATGCTGCCAGCAGACTGTTCACAGCTCTACAGTAATGACATTTCTTTTCTTGGCCCCCACAACAGTAGCTTAACCTGCAAGATTTTGCTGATTTACATGCATTTATAGTCATAGAGGTGGAAAAGAAATCCTTTTTAAAAGGAAAGGGAATATAATTCCATGATGAGGTTCAAATCATGAAAAGCCTCCTATCTCTTGATGCTTGTATTTAGTGATAGTAATCATTGCATGAGCAATGCAAAGTGGCTCTTACCTTTAAAGAGCTCTGGAAGAACAACTTTCCGCATATGCCAGCAGTTTACAGCTGGTTTATTTTTATTAGCATACCGGTATAAGTGCATTTCCTCCCCACTCCAAAATTGTCTGTGACTAGAGATTTAAACCTGAACCCTCTTCCATTCACATAGAGGTTTTTGGAGGATTCTAAGCTCGGACTTCTACACAATACCCATTTCTATCTGACACTGCACTGAATAAAGGCTGGGATGAAGAGTGTACTGTGAAGAGGAGATTCTGGACTGCCATCCTCTGGATTTAAATTATGAATAATCACAATCCATGCACCATCAACCAGAGAAGTGCCTTTTGAATTCTCACTAGAAAATATACTTATTCTACGCCTCCTTATACTTGTGCCTTTGAGATTCACATTTTCACTTCCCCATACAAGTTAGCAAACAATTCATGAACCCAGATGTCCCTGAAGCTGTGACTTTGAGGAAAACAACAAGAGGGGGAGATCAGTGACAAAACTGTGTTTGCCTACAGCTCTGAAGTGAGGCTGCTGATTGTGCATTCCTGGACTCCTGGTGTGGAAGGAAAGTGTGGGTGGTTTGGTTTCCACATCCTGGGAGTGAGGTAGAGGTAAGGACAAGCATACCCATGTCTCATTCTGGCACAGAACAGAGAGTCATCGCCAGGATGAACATATGCCCTCAGAAGTGAGTTGGAGTCCTGAGAAGGATATAATACAGGATCAGGAACCCTTGCCACTTGAGTTCTGATGAGTTACAAATTAAAGCGTAAATGATGCCCTGCAATAAAATATTTTTCAGGTTCTGTTTTGTCTGCAGGCTCATCTCACCTCTCAGTGATATGACGTATTGGAACAGTAAGAGCAAATCCTGAGCTTAGGGCATGGACCTTTGCCTAAATCTAACTTAGAGTTAAATCAGAACACTGCATCCTTGACCCTGCTCCATACACCTGGCTTTAGTGGGTACAGTTCTCAAATGAGAAAATGAAAGAACGTAGAACAGAAATGTCAGCCTTTCTTGAGAAATATATGTCTAACAGTATGTAAGAGGTTAGTATTATTTTAATTTCAGTAGTCCTAGATGGATTGTCCTTGGTTAGGTTAAGAAGTGAATATAGGTGTTTCCCAATTCCTTTTACCTGATTCAAGTGCCTTGAGGATTACATAAAAGATCAGGAGTACTGTGTTGCAGGTGGGTAGTTAAATATTGCTCTGGTTCTAGTTATATTCTTCCATATCCTACCAGCAGGAAAATGTACTCCAGAAGAGAATGAACAAAAACATGAGAGGAAGAACTTACTTCTTGTCCAGAATGCACCTTGCCATCTCCTTTTATTTTTATTTTAAAAGAGTAGTATGGTATGGAGCGACATCCACTTTGAACATGTTTTCCCATCACTGCTCTACCAGCTCTGGTAGAGAGTTGTTTGTTTGGATGTTGTTATTATCTGCTAGACACTGATAGGAATGTGGAGTCGCTCAGTGAGAAAGGGAAACATGGTTCTCATTCAGAAGGAATGCAGCTTCATCCACGCAGTTTACAGCACAGTTGTATTTGAAGTTGAGCCACAGGATCTTGTGGCAGTAAAAAACATTGTGATTTATAGGAAAGTGTCACTCTTGCTGTCTCCTTTATAAAATCTTTTTACTACTCTTGTTGAATATAAATCAGAATTATGTGGCCAACAATATGATGGTTTTGGCAAAATGTTGTGAAGACAAAAAATAATCAGGTTTGAATTGTCTTGGCCTTATTCCGCAGAGAGATATTATTGGAATTTATTGCCTTGCCAAGATCAATATTGTTGTCCTTAAAAATAGGTGTGTGTTTGTCTAAATTAATACCAAAATTAATTTAAGGATGTTCACCATGAAGTTTACCTTCAAGTCACAATAACAGTAGATCTTAACTGCTTGCAATGAAGGTGACAGAATTTCAAAATCCCACCCTGTCCATATTTGTAGCACCAGACTTCAGAATCTTTGGGGGGTTTTGTCTCTTTCCAAGGCTAAATGTGATGCATCTCAGCATATTTGATTCAAAGTTATCAAACTTCACCCAGGAATTTTAGTTGGAGATGAACCTCTCCTCCCACACTTATATTAGTTCAATTTCTAAGGAAAAATATGTGTTACAAGAAGTAAATGATCAATTAATCATTTGTCACAATTCAGTTTCTGCCTCTGCAGTGAAGCCAGTAGAGAAAAGGATGAGTATTAGAGGAAGGTGCCGGAGTCCAGGAGACACCAAAGAGAGGTGACCAGAATTTTAGACCAGTCTTGCATCACCTCTCTCAAAGCTTCAGTGTTAACCAGGGGTTGCCAGCCAGTGGCATGGGTGTGTAGCTAGTGTGGTGGCCTGAATTTGGCTGTGGACAGACTCAGGCTGCAGGGACAGTATCTCCAGTCTGCCCTAAGATCCAAGCGAAGTCCCAGCTCTAGCCCATTCCTAAACAGAGCAGAAGGATTCATGGAGACCCAGGGACACTTCTCACTTGAGTCCTCTGGGGATGGTGGATCTTGGCCAAATGGGGGTAGGGGGCAAAAGGATTAATTTCACCTTCCCTTGCTCTACCAGCACTTAGAGCCTGGTGTAAATAGTGTTTGGAGAAACTCTGTGCTTTCACCATACAGGAGACTGGGTTAGACCGAGATTGTAACCCTCCCTTCCGGCCTTTATGAATTTATGAGTTCACAGATCCTACCTTGTACTTAAAAGACCTCTACTGCTGGTAGCTGAGCATTTGTGCATGTTGTCTGTTTGTAATTAGCTGTACAGCAATTGGAACAGGCAGCACTCTTATGATCCATAAATTATTCAGCATACCCAGTTCAGAGTGATGCCCTGGTCAGAGGCACCAGCAGAGGGGCACAAACCACAGAAGAGCTTGGGCATGCAGTGGAAGGACTGAAGGGACTCATCTGTCTTACACAGCCAGCTCCTTGTTTCTTGCAAGCCCACATCTCAAAGAATATTGAGTGATACTGTACGGGGGTACAGAGAGCAAAATAATCTACCCCTTGCTTCGGCATCAATGTCAATAATTTTCTAAAAAGTGAGATGTAAGGGGAAGCCTAAGGCTGGGCATAACCTTGTCCTAAGGTTTTATTCTTTGGTGGAAAAAGTATCATAAAGGCCAGACTAGTTGAAATAGTGCTCCACAGGTAGCTCACAAATGGAGCAAAGAATATTTCTATGTCAAGTCTTAAATAAAAATGGACTACGGGGTGGTTTAATCAGAACTTGGTACTGACTCTAGAAACCAGAGTTGATACAGACTTCAGAACCAGCATTTAATATTCAGAAATATGAATATATGTGTTAATGAGCCCTGATGTACTTTTATTCCATTCTATTTTCTGTCCATGAAAAATGCAGGTATATCTCTATGAAGAGTCACTATGGCATTCTTGAAGTATACTGGTCCGTTTTTACCACTCTACTGAGTATTTAGGATTAAGGGATACAGATTTCTGACTTCTGAATTAGAGTTACGTTTTATGTTATATTATAGTTCTCCCTCAGTCTTCCCGTTTGTGCAGTGGAGGTAAAGCTATCTACTTTCTTTCTTTGAGGAAGCATTGGTAGGATTAAAATATTTATTTAGGATTTTAAAAATGGAAAAGATCAGACAAGCACAAATTGATTTTATTATAACCACGCATTTCTTGCCTTACATACACACTGAAAGGTGTTTCCCTTTGCCTCAATTATCAGAAGATTGCGACAGCCCAGAATGTTCAGCAAAAGCAATCACAGACGGTGACTACACCCACATATTTCTGAACCTTTTGGTGATAAGCACGCAGACTGCATACTACAGGAATAAGCATGTACTGGTTCACATAGAAAATGAAAATACAGCAATTTAAATCCAGTGCTGATGAACTGTGTTTATCCCCCTCTAGCTATTTGCTGCAATTAAAAAAAAAAAAAAATTAAAAAAAAAGAGTGGTTTAGCTTCTTCCTACACAAGATGTTGAGCTTTCATTCCTCTTTCTTCTATTATGCCAATGTGTCAAAAATGTCAACGTGGTATCTTTCAAAGTCACTTCAGTAAGATCAGATATTGAAGATCAAAGTGAGAAAGAAATTGAAATAAAACTCACCTTGAAATTTGAATAATACAGGTAAGTTTAAATGTTAAAACTGTTAAACACCTGGGGGGTTATAGTTAGCTACTATATTTTTCTGTATAGACAGTTTGTTAGTCAATACTTCTGGCAGAATGGGAAGAAGGAAAATGGAAAACTATTATATTACAAAGAAATATTATAATAATTCACTTAGTCTTTCAGAGACAGGTTCATACTCAAATATGCAGTGTGATACATGTGATAGTTTAATATGAGGACACAAAATTTTCAAGTTCCGGTTTGTAAACTCCAGCTTTTCAAACAGAGAGTTTTAAGCCTCCAGGCAAGCATATTTCACTGGTTTGAAGGAATTTGTGGTTCTAAGACTCTGAAATTAAGAACATATATTTAATTTGTAATTAATTCCCAGATTTGGGAATAAAATGTTACTTACCAAAAACACTTGACCATAACCTAAATGCATCTTGTTGTTCTCTCTATAACTGTTATTGCTTTTAAGCCCTGCCAGTGACAAAGGCAGTAACTAGAAGAAGCTTTCTAAGCCAGTAGTTTTGCAATCACTGAGTCGTTATTCTGCAGATGGGTAGCCAGGTCCCATCCTGTAGTTACCCAGAGCCCTGGCTGAGCTCCACTTGCTCCTGTCTTTGCCCTGGGCATTTATTAATCTGTTTTGGGCACACAGTTACATTCCTTATGTTTTAAACTTCTCCAAGTAGCACAACCAAGCACTGGCTCTAGTTTGTGGTTGCTGATGCAATGCAGAACCTCTCTTTCTTCCTTCTGAGGATGGAAAGCCCAAGAGTGATCCATTTGCATGAACAATGTCTAATTGTGTAGTGGAACGTGATAACAGAAACAAATGAATATAGCAAAATTACTGCTTTGACTAGCAAAAGAAATGTACATATGCTGATAAACAATAAATGCACAAGTGCCTTCACCAGTCTTGCTTCTTTACTTTTGGAGAGTGTTCTGAGGTTTCGAACGAAGAGACACTATAGAGCTCAGAGTCCGTGCCCTTCACAATGTCTGCTATAAATGAATTTTCTGGTAGCAACCTTGAACCTTGCTTTAAAAGGGCACATGAAGGTTATTTTAGAAGAGTTCCTCTCATGCCCACATCAACATTATACCTTAGCTATCCAGTCTTGAACAAGTCTGTGCTTCCAAGAGCTACAAATTCTTATGTATTTATGTATATGTAGAGATACCCATATTTATATTTATATCTTTATAAACTGCTTTTGATTTAATCTGGATGGGCTGATACCCATTACCTTAATACACCTGAAAGCAGAGCAAATGGCCAGGGACTGTCCCATTTAAAAAAATCCAATTAATTACCTCAGAAAGAACTCTGAAATACTCATGAGTGCAATTAATGTGGAAGGCTGTTGAGTTTGGCCTAAAGCTCGGCCTTAAGACTTCTCTTGTACAACGGAATAGATTTAACCAACAAGTCTATGGCTACTCACAAACCTAAGTGCTTTATGTTTAGGAAAATGGTAAAATAAACAGTAAGAATGTAGACTGTCAAGATACATGGTGTTTAATATTTGTAGAATTTTAACAGAATTTTTTTTACTAGAAGATGACACAAGGATCTTCCAGCTAACACTGAGATAGATATGAAGACACAGATGGAATAGGAAACAAGGATTTCTGCCCAAAGTGCTAGGAGAGAAATCACTGTAATGCCCTGTCTCTGTCCAGGTTTAGAAATGGCTAATAAATATCGGTGAGTACCATATTTTTTTTTTGTTTGACCTTTTGGTGGGTCACATAATCACAGCGCTTTCAGCTCCCCTGGCATTCCTTGAAGGTCTGGGTAGGGCACACATAGGTTCTGCCATTAAAAATAGCCTTATGAGAAAGAAAATAACCTTTTGGAATCTGAACTGAAAGACAAATACATGGGTTTTGCCATAAGTTGACATAATTTGGCTGTTTTGTTAATCTTGATAAATGAAGTTCTACAAATAGATTCACAACATGATTCTGCTGGTAGAGGGAGTCTGACGTATACCTGATAAGCATCCCAATCTAGAGACCTGTGCTTTCAGTGCTTTCTTAATTACAGACTCAGTTTTTCCTTACTCCAATTAGACAAGGTGTAGCGGGGATGAGTTCTGCCAGTGCTGGGGACAAAACGTCAGAGGTGACAGCACGACCTCAGCTGTACCTGCAGAAATGGACCCTCCAACCATACCTGTGTCTGCCTTTCCCTGTGCACATGATGGAATTGCAAAATACATTACCTGGTGTGTTCTCAGGCCTGACATGAAAATAGGAGCCAGATTCTGAAAAGATGAAGACAGAAAACTCTGTAAAGCCAGGTTCTGTCTTTGGGCAGGTTATGAGATGGCCCATAACTTCACTTCCCCTGACGATCCCACAACAGGAGCTGTTTTCCTCAAGCTCCTATGGGTACACAGCAAGCTTATTCTGCTGTCATGCTGACCTTCCTTCATGGCCAAAGCCCTGGAAGCAAGCTTGAAACTGCACCTACTGCCACAGAAGTTTAATCAGCAAATCAGGACTGGTTGTGCCTCCCCTGCTCTCTCCTCATTCACTGTGTGCTACTGAGATTTGGAGACACAGTACAGGCAAGTGTCTGTGTAACTTACACCTCTTTATGTCCCTGCAGACTCTCAAAAGGAGCAGCCACAATGTAATTCCATATTAAAATGCCATCTTAGAGATATTTGGCGGGAGTTCTCATGTGCTGCTGTGCCACTTGATTTAATTCTACCCCCAGTTTAAATGGAGTGCTGGGCTGCTTTCCTGTCTCTGTTTGGATTTTAAAGCCTCTCTGGATCCTGCTGAAATAATCTCTGCCAGAGACAACTTATCACTAGGTATTACTGAAAAGCTCCCAAGGAGCACATTTATTTCTTTCTTATTCTTGGCCCAGACCAGGTCACAAAAAATGGGAGGAATTTTAAAGAAAATTCCCAGAAGTGGATATTAAAAATACTCCTCCTTTTGCCCCAAAATCTCATCTTCTGCAGGTTTAGGGTGAGCAAGCCAAGCATGGTTTTGCTTCATCCATATTCCTGGTCTGTTTTCCAGGAACAAAACATGAAGTGATGTGCTTTGTGAAGGCAAGATCACCTGCCTGTTTGGGGACAGAAGTGAGACAGCTTTCAGACAATGTGGAAAGCTGAATAGACTCTCCAGTCTCCCAAACATTGCAGGTGAAGTCAAATGGGTTGTTACTGGAAATTCCTTTGTTTAAGATGTTGGCACCAGGCTCCTACAGAGTTGGGGGTTCATATCTATCTATCTATCATCTATCTATCTATCTATCTATCTATCTATCTATCTATCTATCTATCTATCTATCTATCTATCTATCTATCTATCTATCTATCTATCTATCTATCTATCTATCTATCTATATGCATTTTTAAAGCCTTTCTAGTTGCTAGTTCTTCCCGTGTTCTCCATAAACCTATGGCCAGGGAACCTGTGCAATACCTGAATTTAAGCACTTTTTCATAGCTGCTTTTCCACTGATTTTTGCCAGCTCTGACCATTCAGCAGATCCTTCCTCCAGGGCAGGACTCCAGGGACAGCTGGCAACGGCTCCACCACCCATCCTATCTCCCCTCTAAATCCCTGGACCCAAGGTTTCCTCTTCAAACCTTGTCAAGGACCTGGCTTATGGTTTGGAGTTCGTGTGCTGAGAGCTTCACCAGGATCCAGGAGAAAGTGTTAAATATTTGTGATACATGGTGAAGGAATAAAAAAATAGGCAAGGAAGGACTGCTAACAAGCCTTCTTCTGGACTAGTGGAAAGAAAATGGCAAGAGTGATGGGAAGATTTTCCTAGAGCTGGTACCAAAAAAACAGCAAGTGTTTGAGGTAAATTAGTGATAAAGGACTCATTATAGATACCAGAGAAATGTCAGTAAAGTGAAAGTGGAAGATTCCAATGCTTTAATTTTTTAGAGTTAACTCCTGCAGGAATGCTTAGGTTTTTATCTCCTTCAGTATTTTTGCAGGATATACTGCATTTGCAATGAACAGAGGTTTGTATTCCTTGTGAAGTAGAAGGTGTTTAATTTGTTGAGAAAACTTGTTCTCAGGAAAAAAGAGATACGGTTTCATAAAAAAGTTGTTTTTCTTTACATGTAGTAAAGCAGACTCATTAGGAGCAGTTGACACATCCTATTTTTTCCACCATATGTCTTTTGGTTCTTGACACTCCAGGTTTTGACTATCAAAGAGCAGTAAAATGTTCCATTGTTCAGGATATCAGCTGGTAAAGTCCCCCTGCCTGGAGCAATTGAGAGGCTCCAGTCCTGGATCTGATTCTTGCACTGGGACTTGCTGTCCCTTCCAGAGCTCCATGGAAAGCAGTAGAGAACTGTTTGCAAAGGTTTTTCATCACTTCTGATCTTAGACTTGCATTTCAAATTTGCATTTCTAATAGATTGTAATAGAATGCAAGAATGCTTGGAAAAGTATAAACCATTTACTGAGGGAAACTTGAACTTCCTGTGAAATGGAAACAATTTGAGAGCAAAACTTTAAGATCATTCATTTATTATATTCATTGGCCTTAAACTCCTTATTTATGGACAGTCAGAAAAGATGGGAGAGGTGCTAGACTTATCCCAGCCACAGTGTATATATTTCCATTATTGATACTAAACCCTAAGTTATTTTAAAGAGGCTTGATGCCTTCAGCTCACCTTCTGCTTTTAATAAAAATAGCATTTTCATAGAAAAACTAATAATGACTTCCCTTCATTCCTCCAGATTTGGATTTTTCTGTAGACTTCAGTATTGGAATAGGCACAAGGTACAAGGTAAGACTTCCTAATGATTACTTTTATGCCTAGCCATGGCAGTAAAATCATACTCCTTTTATATACGTATATAAATATACATAAAATGTACCATATGCTCTTTAAAGGTTAGGAGAACATTCCATGAGGTACTGATGTGGTGGAGATACACTGCATACCCAGTCATAGAAAGCTGGTGGAAAGACTATGATATTCCTCGAGGAAAACTGGATCAGGCTTGATGAAAGAAGTAGGTTAAACATTTCTGTTGGCAGAAATGGGATGTCAATGATATAGAAAATGTCATTCAGTGGTCTTCTTTGCTTAAATTTCACTTTTTATTGGATATTGGACATATAACACAGAGTCTCTGAGTGCTTTGAAGTTACTGAAAGAGATTAAATGTTTATACCTGAAGAAAATCAGGAAAGAAAAATATTATCATCAGTGATACAATCCCAACTTGACCAAAAAAAAAAAAAAAGTAGGAAAACTGCTCAGTGATGTAGATCTGGAAAAACTAAGAGAAAGACCCTCCCAAAAATACTCAAAGAAAGATTAATAAGTTGAAATCAATGTGACTGGCAAAGCACTCTGAGGGCAAAGTAGGACTTACGGGTACAAGATTTCCATTACCAATCCAGACCCAAAGGTGCACCCAACAGTCCCTGAGCTTTGCAGAGAGGATCTTACTGTGATGAGTGAGATTGTCTGAGACATGGCATATACAGTACATCTAACATGTTGAACTGGCTGCAGGTGGGGAGAGAATCACTAGACAGTCTCAGAAGATCCTTTCACACCTCAGCTCTTCTGTATTTCTGTGATTTATGACAACTTCAGTAGGTGTAAAAATTCTGCACTGCAGCACTGAGCAGTGGCTCCCCATCCTACTGGGCCTGCCCTGAGGCAAGGCTACAGGGGTCTAGCTGTTAAGACCTGTCACCTGAGCTGACAAAACAATGGGCTCTGCTGCTTAGAAGCCTGAAGGAAGTCTATCTAAGTCAAGTCTCATTTAGGCCTTTCTGCTTTGAGGTTTGTTTTGCCTGTGTTGCCAAAGTCAAAGCACCATGGAATAGTTGAGGTTGGTAGGAAACTCTGGATCTCTGGTCCAACTTGCTCAAAGCAGTGTCAGCTGGAGCAAGGTGCTCAGGGCTGATCCAGCTGGGGTTTGAATATCTCCAAGGATGGAGCCTCTCTGGGCAATCTGTCCCAGTGTTTGACAACATTCGCTATAGGAAAATGTGTTTTAACATTTAAATGGAATTACTGTGTTTTAGTTTGTGTCCACTGCCTCTTGTTCTGTTACTGGGCACTGCTGATGAGAGTGTAGCTCTGCCTTTTTTACCTTCCCCATCAGGTATTTACTTGCATCTATGACATCCCCTTGCACTTTCTCTTCTCCTGGCTGAACATTCCCAGCTCTCTTAGTCACCTTCCTGTCCTCTCACTGGGATTCACTTCACTTGGACTCTCTTGTACTGGAGAGCCCAGCACTAGAAACATTACCAGGATCTGTGTCACCAGTGCAGACCAAAGAGGGAGGCTCACCTCCCTTGACCTGCTGTCCATGCTCTGCCCAGTGCAGCCCAGGAGACCACTGTCTGCCTTTGCTGCAGTGGCACATCATCTCTGGCTCATAGAATCATAGAACCCTAGAATGGTTTGGGTTGGGAGGGGCCTTTTAAGATCATGTAGTCCAATCCCCTGCCACGGGCAGGGACATCCTTTATTAGATCAGGTGGCTCAAAGCCCCAACCTGGTCTTGAACACTTCCAGTGATGAGGCACCCGTGGTCAACTTCATGACCACCAGGACCCCAGGGCCTTTTCTGCAAAGCTGCTCTCCAGATGGTTGACCACCAGTGTGTACTGGTGCCTGGGGTTATTCTTCCCTGGAGACAGGACTATGCACTTCCCTTGTTGAACCCTATAATGTTTGTGTCTGCCCCACTCTCCAGACTGTCCAGGTCCCTCTGAATGGCAACATGACCCCCTGGAACATCACCCGCTACTCCCAGTTTTGTATCATCTGCAAACTTGCAGAGGGGGTGTACTCTGTCCCACTGCCCCAGCAGGTCATTAATGAAGATATGAAAAACCCTACCAAGTTGTAATGGTTTTCCAAAATGACCAGTCTAGAGGCAAGTCACTTAGGACATGCATCCATAATCTGTGACTCTAGGGATCAAATTCTTCGCAGGCTCATTGACAGAGGTCTCCTTGCACGGGGACTGTCCTGCAGGGGGGCCAGCAGCCTTAGCTTCGCCCAGTCTGCTCAGAGTTGTCACTAGGAGAAGTGTTCCCCCCAAAGGAATACAGCCATGGTGCTGGGTCCACCTTGAGTGACACTGCTGATGTCAGGGTAGAGCGAACCCAAGCAGGACCCAGGGGCCCGTGGTGACAACCTGCAGGGGAGGAGACTGAGAAAAGTGCCTTGCGTGTGTCAGAGAGACTTTTTGAGATGTTGCTTTTTCAAGGCAGTAGAAATGTACCAGGCTTGTTGGGGGCAGGCAGCCAGTCACTGGGACACTGAAAGTAAAGAGAGGAGAAAGGAGGAAGAGATTCAGGCTTTTTAGCCCAGAGCTTGCTGGAGGGCAGGTTTGGTGGGGGAGTAGTTGGCTGCTGCTGTTTATTTCAGTTGTGATTTTAGTGAAAATAAGGTTTTTTTGAAAAAACTATTTTCTATAAATACCATTTTTTTTCTGAGTGCATATTTAAATCTTAGTAACTGTTTATCATTCTATGGGAAATGGTCCTTGGTGGGTTCAAATATTCGCTAAGCACTCATATAATAAAAGAAAGGTTTAAACTGTCTAGGAACATGAATAGGATGGAGGATGAAACCTTACTGAAAAATAAATTGTGAGAGCTGCTTGCCATAAATGTACTTCCCCAGATGATCTTCTTCACAGTATCCTTTCAAGACATTAGCAAATACTAAGGACTTCATCTGAGGTTATTGGACACTGTGTTCTGCTGTCACTTGTCTTGGAAGCCACTTGGTGTGGCTTCTCTGCCACACTATCCACATAAAACTCATCTGGCACCTTTCTCATCAGGCCTCTGTAATATTGCTCTTGACTAACTAGCAAATCCTGTCCCTCTTCAGTCCCAGGTCAGACTCGCTCAGCCAGGGGGGCACCCACACGTGCTGTAACGATGCATTGGGAGAGTCAGTGCTCCTCTGCAGAACTGGCTCAGCTTGCGTAGAACTAGTCTGGTGTTAATATATGGCCTCTTATAGTCTTAAGTCTCGTCAGCTGAACTAAGGAGCCATGAAAAGCAAGGTGATTTCATCAAAAGCCAAATGGGGATAGAATAACATTGGAACTGGGAGTTGGTTTTGTTCTGACTTGCGTGCAGAGCCGTCGGTGTAAGCCCCAGCACGAGCACTCGGCCAGGAAATTGTACAAAAATGACTTGCCAGAGGCTTGCAGTTTATGCCTGTATAGATTTCTGTGGTGAAATTTGTGCCTGCCGGCCAAGCCAACTTGTACTCGGCACTTCATGGGAAGACTCCTTGCAAAGGCATGCCTGTAGCCTTCCTGAGACACCAGTGCTGGAGCCTTTTCCATTGGCATCCCAGCTCTGCTTTTCATTCTGGGACACTCAGTGCCTTGGAGCATCACGGAGTCAAAGTAATAATCAAAAGTATCTTTTTAGTATTCCAGTACAGGGTAAAATTGCATGGGTTTACATCATATAAAATGTCATGGTTTAACCCCATCTGGTAACAAAGCACAACAGGGACATTTGCTCACTCCCCCACCAGTAGGATAAGGGGAGTGTTTGTAGAATAAAACTGAGAAAACTCATGGATAAAGAGATAAAGACAGTTTAATAGGATAAGTGAAAGCCGTGTACATGAGTAAAGCAAAACATTCACCAATTCCCATGGGCAGGCAGGTGCTCAACCATCCCCAGGAAAGCAGGGCTCCATCATGCATAATAGTGACTTGAGAAGACAAACATCATCACTCTGAATATCCATGCACAGCCCTCCCTGCTTCCTTCTTCTTCCCCAGATTTATGTGCTAAGCATAATGCCATACGGTATGGAATATCCCTCTAGTCAGTTGGGATCAACTGGATCAACTGTCCCAGCTCTGTCCCCTCCCAAATGCTTGTGCACCCTCAGTCTCCTCACTGATAGGGTGGGGTGAGGAGCACAAGAGGCCTTGGCTTTGTGTAAGCACTGCCCAGCAATAACAAAAACGTTTCTGTATTATCAGTCCTGTTTTCAGCAGAAATCCAAAACACAACCCCATAGGAGCCACCGTGAAGAAAATTAACTCTATCTCAGCCAAAATCAGCACAGAAGTGCTAAGCCTTAGAGCAGAAAAGAAGTAAAGAAACTCCTTGTGGAAACATACTTTCGAAACCCTCTACGCTTCGCATGGCTTCTGATTAACCTAGATGAGGAGATGCTTTGGAAAAGCCAGAGTATTAATGAATGGATTTGTATGCCTAATTTCTGTCCCTAATAATAAAAAATTTGCCCTAAAATGTGTAAAGGCTGACTCTGCAATGGGAATTTTGCTCAATTGAAAATCACAAAAGGATTTTTACTGGGATCATCACTGAATACTCTGCAAAAGAGCAATGAGGTGTCAGGGGACAGAGCACAGCACTCTGTGGAGACAGCTTCTTCTCATCCCCATGAGGTCTGACAGTTGTTAGGGAACATGCAGGCATCCTCCAAGATAGTCTTGGGATTTCATGGTCTGCTTCCTAGTGAGTCAACAAAGAGTACATCTGCAGAGCAGCAAGGCAGGTGTGAGCTCAGTATACAGAACAGCATGTCTTTACTAACAGAATTACGTGGATAAATGGCTTGTGCCTTGCTTGGTAGGCACAAGGCACACTTGCAGGGCTTCTCACAGCAAGTCTTACAAACTCACTGCAGGTAGCCTTTGAGCTGGGGCCTTGTTTGCCTTGAAAGAAGTGTTCCCAATAATGGCTGTCTGCAGATACATCCCACAGGTTGTCCCACATTGTAATTCTCTGATGGTGAGTTCTGCAACAGCTTGAGGGAATAATTTAGCACTGGTCCCTGCTCTAGGTCTTCCAGTATAGAACAAAACCACATGAAATTCAAAAGCTAGACCAGATGCCAACAGGAAGAGAGAAATAGGGTATGTCCTATTAAGCTGCATCTCAGCTTCACTGCTGGGTGTGGGTGAGGGGACCAGTGCCCTGGACAGAGAAATATATGCACAGTCCTTGCCTGAAAAAAGGGGGTGACAGGGGTAAAGTACTGTGGTGATCACAGTGCTTGTGCTGTGGGAACTCTTCTTGAGATTAAGTGAAACACTGCACAGGACTGTTCAAGTTAGGAATAGAAAAGGAAACACAAGCAGCAGCAATTGACGTTTAGACATTTGACATGTGCTTCCTCATCTCTTGTACCATTTTCCAGTATGTTCTATCACATGATACCTTTAAAATAAAATGAAAATTAGCTATCGGCACCCCCATGTCTCCTGACCATGCACTGGAACACCTTACCTGCCTTCTCACTCTGAATCCTGTCAGGAAACTCCAGTTTGGGCACTGAGCACCCATATTTAGGTATGGCAACAGTGGTCGTAATTCTGGCCTCTGAGGAGCTGACCCTTTATGACCTAAAAAGACAATGGGATCCTTAGCCTTTCACATCATATACACGGTTTTAAAAATATACCCCAAATTTAACTCATGTGGCATGTTGTTACAGCTGATGCACTACATTTTCTTCTCAGTTTTCTGTTTCTCTGAGCATAGTGAAGGACTGCTTTAAAGATGAACTACAGGCTACTCACTCAGTGGCAGCATAGCTTTCTTCTAGCATCCTAGAAAAAAGCAGCAGTAAATCTCAGGCCAAGTGTCATATGAGGTAAGAAAGACTATCTGACATAATTTCTTTCTTAGAAACTTTCAGTGTTGAAATTCTTTAAACTTTGGCATTTCACCAAAATCCACAATCCCCACCGCAAAATTAGAAGATATCTGAAAAAGAGGTCCCTTTCCAGGAATGACACAAACAGAAATGAATACAGGGAGAGGAAAAAATCTCCCACTGTTCAGGATAGATTAGACACAGTATTTCCTTTTTAAACTTACAGGGCGCTGGGGATTTGGTCTTAGAGAAATTATTTTCCAATTACAATTCTCAGACCTGAGTTCTGCTCTTCCCACAACTGATTATTTCCCAGAAGTCATATTTTTGATACTTTTGTTTGGTTTTTTTGATACTAAATGAGCTGAAACCAGGAGTCCGAAGAGAAGATAAAACTAAGACACTTGACTCTGAAGAAAGTCCTTTTCCCTTTTCTGCACTTACCAAATTTTAGTAATTTACCAAAACTGCTATAAACACAACATTTGCTACCCAGTCAAATTATAGCAAGGTTGACCAGCATTCTGTTTGGCCGAATTTTACAGTATACTTTTAGGCCACTTAATATAAAAGAATCTGCTCCTGCAAAAAACATGGTACAGCTTCAGTGCAGTTCACATTTCCAGTTCATTTGTTTGTGGCCTTCACAGAGAGAAGCTGTTTTTCTATTCTTCGGTGAAGTTTATTATACTGTGGGCAAAACATCAAAGGGAGAGCTGGACCGAGCTGTAGAGTAAGCCACAAGGGGCACAGTATTGAAGTGGAACAGTCCAGACTTTTCAAATGTTAAAGATAGGAAATATTTTAAATACTTTTTTTCCCCTTTCTGCTGGATGTGCTGCTCAGTATGCCTTCCCACGTCTGTGGAGAGACAGAGCTGTCAGCTGTCTGCGGGACAGGTACCCTCTGTGGGGCCAGCAGGCCAGGATGGGGCAGCAGGGATGGGGCATCCTTGGGATGGCAGTAGCAGCCAGGGAGGGGATTTCCAAAGTTGCTCTCAGAAACAGGCTCACCTGAGATTGCATCTGGGGCCAGATCTCAGCACACTGTGTGCTGTCAGCAGAGTGGAAAATTCATCCAGGCTGATAGTGGCTATGGGCACTAGTAATGACCTAATAGTCCAAGGATTTGACCACCTTCTACAGCTGTCAAAATTTTAACCTGTAGCCTGTTGGGGATATTTCATAGCCATTTGGTAATGGATAACAAGGATATGATGGGAAAATGGTTATCACCTGAAGTTTATTGATGCCTGTCACCATGTGAAAACAACACACTTTTGTTCACTATGGTACAACTTCAGCATGCATATGTATGTTTGTGAGCTATTCCAGCCTGGATGAGAGTGTGGTGCTTAAGGATCTCTTTTGACAGTAGGAGAGGTGAGTTTAAACCCCTTAGGGGGATGGAGGACAAAAACACCAGTGACTTGGAAGAGCTTTCACCACAGGAGGGTTATATGAGAAGGTGAAAAGGAAAGGACTTCTCCTTAGACCTTATTTTTGGTGAAATTCTTCCCCCTCTAGCTACAGGCTTTGTTTATGTGTGTTACCAGCACAATAGCATGAGCTAGAAGGTCACTTGTCTCCCTTTGGACTTACATGACATTATTGCTAAAGCCAGCAGGCTGGAAAATGGAAAGCTTTCCAGGTCTGCCTCGTCTCCTGTTAAAGACAATCCAGGAAGCTGTGCAGTCTCACTGCTGAATACTCAGAGATATACTGAATCCCATGGTTACTTGCTACCCGTTAATGGATATTTGAGTAAAGAACACTCTGTGGGGGAAGAGTGTTATTGTGAACCTCTGAAACACTGGTGCTGGAAGTTTGTTCCCTTCACTTGCTCCCATATCGTATCTCTTATTGTCAGTTGTTCCTCATCATCGTGGTGATTTCTGGGTAAAGAAATACAAAGCATAAAAGTTCAAAAAGAACTTAATTAAAGGCCAGGTTAGATGCTCAGCTGATGTGAGCTGGCACAGCCAAGGCAGCTGCCCCACAGCAGTAAGAGTAGAGGTCCTCAGCTTCAGACCTCCGGAAAAGTGGTACATATACTCAGGGAAGAGGGGGACTTCAGAAGTGGCAAATACTTTTCTCACTCAGTCTGAAAAGCAAACCTCATTCTCATTTACTTCAGAAAAATGGCATTTAGATTGTAATTGAGAAAATTTGGTCATAACAATACAAGCCTTTTCCAGTGATGATCATACAGCTGAAATTTTATCCAAAAAAGGCAGTGTTGCTTTGGTGTCAAGGGGACTTGTTGGTCTGAAGGCTTAAAGACCCTACAGCCAGAGCAGAAAGCATTGCCTATCATTAAAGAAATGTAACACTTCCCTTTGAAAGACTTTTAGGCTGAAATTCTCCATGATGGTTGCTTATTTTCTGCTGAACTGTCTGGGAAAGATTTCATCAGAAATGATTCAATCCTTTCAAACAGAGCAACTGGGAAAAACTGCTCTGCCTATAGTGAAAAAATAATTCTGTATCTGTATTACTAAGCAGCTGAGAGTTTTACAAGGGAAAGGCAGGTATCTGACCACCTCCAAGGCCCCTCACTCAACACAGAGAAGTAGTGGCATGTCCACAGCAGAGCATAACTCCTTGGTTACCTTAAGTCCCACAGCCCTGTTCAAGTCACTTGGAGGAAGGCACTCCCATCTTGTGCCTAACACAAGTGATGCGTTAGTTAAGGCTGACAACAGGGAATATTAAAACATGACACAAGGACAGTGAGAAGAGACAGGCATGAAACATTAGCAAGGCATACTGGGCTGAAAACACTACACAAAGAAAACTGGCACTGTATTAAAAGAAAAAAAAAAGCAAGATGGAACAGAGAGAATGGCTGAACCAGGATGCTATGGAGAGACTGGGAAGGGAAAACTGAGTGGGATGAGGAAGTGTGTGTCTGTCTGTGTCTCTGTGTGTTCATGTGTGTGTTTATATGTGTGTACAGGCAGCCCAACCCTCACAGAATTGTGTAAGAAAAGGTAATGAACCAGGGGAGAAAAAACAGGCTAGGAAGTATCTAGGAGATAACAAGAAAATTTCCTTAATCTTTTTTCAATAACTTTGTACAAATACTTAGTTTTACAATTAGCTTTCAGCTTGTGACTCCTGAAAAAATATTTTGGGGGCAAGTCCGAAGAACAGTACCAAAGGGTAAGGTAGAAATTCCTTAGCTGACTTGGGCATCTTGTATTGCACCCATTTACTGCTCCCAAAACTGTGTATAAGGGCATGAGCTGATCTGACCTCTTGTTCTCCAGTTGCTTTGTGAAGAACCAGGAGCCAACACTGCTATTCATTTGTACAAAATCAAGCAGCTCTGTTTATGCTAGGAGATACAAGTTGCACTTTTTCCTAAAAATCTTAATTTAGGTGGCTTGATTTTAAACTGTCAGCTGGCCTCAGCCTGAGGATGAACTCAGCATTTTGGTGATGGAGCAAGGACTGAGCATTCAGGTGAGGCTGTATCGGGCAGGGTAACCTTGCCACATGGAAGAAGTCAAAAGCTGCAAATAAAACACGGCCTTTGGGTCACACAGTGAGCCATCTCACCCACTGCCCTGTTTCCAGTGTTGGCAAGAGGACATGCTGTTTAGGAAGCACACATGTGAGGCTGGTTGTTATGTGCAGTCCCTTCCCCTAATATGCAGCATTCACAACTGTTGGATTAGGGATACTAAAGGTATGCTCCTGCCTCATCCTTTTAGCATAAAGACCCATTAATTTGTCCAATCCCTTATTGAACATGATAATACTGTCTGCCTCTGCAAGCTTCTGTGTTGGCAAGCTTCCGAGATTTACTACTCCCTGTGTCAGCAAATACTTTCTCTCTTTTAAACCCATCTTTTGGTAGTTGCCTCAAGTGTCCCCTAGATCCCATACAAGGTCCTTGTAAACAACAGTTACAGGTTTGCTTTAACCAGCATGTTCATTATCTGGTAAATCATGATTACCCCACTCCATCACCTCCTTCACTTCAGAGTGAAGTCCCAGTATTTTCAGTCTTTGTAAGGCAACGGCTTCAACACCTTGACCATTTTTCTGCCCTTTACTACAGGAATACATCAGGGTGGTTTTTTGTTTTGTTTTGTTTTGTTTTAATGCAGCAGTAACATTACACCCTCTGTCCTGTTCCTAGTAACTTTCTTATGAGTTCCAACATTTTATTGGATTTTGTTTGCCATTGCATACTGAGCTGATGATTTCAGAGAACCATCAGCAATGGCTCAGAGATCTCTTTCCTAAGTTGTAATTCTCAGTTCCAAGTCTGATGTGGATCATTTTTTCCTAGATGCATCGCCCTGGATTTATCTATATAAAGTTCATCTGCCACCTTTCAGCCAACTCAGTTTGATGATGTCTTCATGGCCTGCAGAGAACTTGACTGTCTAAAGAACTGCAATGACAGCAACCCCATGGTATGAGCTGGTTCCATTGCCATTTTAAATTAGTTGACCTGGTTAACTTTTAAAAATCCCCAGGAAAAAGAAATCCCTCCAAAATCCCCTTAAGGTTTGAAGGCTAGTTTCTACTTCCCTTACCTAGTGGAGCTACATGGATTTCAATCACAAATGATTTCTAGAAGTCAATAAAGCCAACTGTGTCCTGCAGGGAGAAGAGTGACGTCTCCAGCTACCTCAGCTCCACAAAAAGGGACTTTGCATTGTAGGATTTGTGTCCTTGGATTGGTCTTGATAAACAAGAAATTTTTAACACAACCGTAGTGACAAAAGTATAAAGTCATGTACAGTGCTGAGCTGTTGCTACGTCTTCTTATAACAAAAAATGAAAAAGTAAGCGCAGTCCTTTCAGATGAATCACCTAAGTTATAATGAGTGTTCCTAATTGCACTGCTGGGAGCTTTGTTTACTCAGGATCAGGGTAGGCAGGAGCCCAGCGGTGGGGCTGGCACCGAGCGGCTCCCGGCGCTGCGGCTCCATCTGCCGGTACCGACTGCCCGGTGAGCCACGGGCTGCGGCAGCTGCTCGGTTATCTCCGCGGGTCTCCTTTACCAGAAAATGTTACGGTACACGGGATGGAAGCGAATTCAGCGTGGATCTCTTCTCCTGCTACCTTTTCAGCCGGCAGATGTACTCAGATCCCTAAAAGACCACTGGAACTTGGTGATAACGTAGCAGTTTTTCATCTTAGGAGCTTTATGCTACATTGCACCTCAAATACCCTGTCCACTTCGCCAACCCTAAACCATTCACAAGCCAGAAGTCAGGTCCTCCATAATAATGAGATTCTGCAAGTGCTGGGTTTTTATCTTGAAGTCTTCAGACTTTCTAAGTCTGCCATGACCACAAAGGCTGTTTGTCCCTTAACGGCAGCAGAAACATATCCCTGCAGCACCTCACTCTAGCAGCAGGATCCTTAAGAGAAATAGCAAATGACACAAGGCCAAGGAATTTGTAATACCATTTGTTTCAAAGGTCAGGTCTATTTAGTGCTGAGGGAAAATTCTGCTCTTACTTCCATTAGTGAAATTCCTTGCTGGCGACTGGAACTTGCATTTATATAACTAAAAGAACAATTTGGCCTCTTGTTCACCATTAAATTTCTCTCTGAGGTAACTGTGTCTTTTCCTAAGAACATTTGCTCCAGCTAAGACTCAGCCTTGTTGTTTGACAATTTCATTATTGCATATATTTAATTTTTATTATAAGTCAGGGGCTGGACATTGGATTTGGACCAGGAACAGCTGCCACTGCTGTGGGTAAGTCAGGCATGTCTCAGGACTCTGACGATACCTCTGTCCAAGTCCTCCTCCTTTCTGTCCCCTAGCTCATCCAGGGTCCATGGCAGTTGGAGCCAGGGAACAGAGGTAGAGGAGAACTACTCTTGCCCTTTTTCCAACTCTTAGAGCTGATACCAAGTTGGAAGTGGACCTGAAAACAATTTTTCTGCTCCTGAATTTTGGGTTAAAGCATCTGGTGATGATTCATCTTGCCTCTTATTCCAACAGCCCAAAGCTCTAAGCTGGCCCTACAGGTTCCCCAGGGCTTTAGATCCCAGGCCAAGGTATTTACAGTTTGAAAAACAGGTATATTATACAGCTAAGTGCTGGATTCAATGCCAGATTTTATAGACCAAACAACTGTAGCCAAGTACTAAGGTCATATTCTCCTTTTCTAACTGGCAGGCCTTCCACCCCATTTCCCCATTTGCTGTATCTTATCTCGGTGTAACCACCTTAAGACCATCCACGCCTCCTTGTGCTACTGAACAGGGAAGCATACTCCTATACACCACATTGGGGTTTGGGTTATTCAGCCTGTCCAGATCATTCTGCAGCTCCCTTCTTTCTTTCCAAAACCAGGGAAGAGGTAGGGAGAAGAAAAAATGCTTTTTTAGGTCTTACTGTGGCATAGAGTTGTAACCAAGCTGAGGAGTTCACGTTGACCCAGGTGTCTGGAAATACTTCCAGGCCATGCCATTGTAAGGTCTATGATATCATTAATTATATTAATAATCTATGTTAAAGTATGTTTTCCACTTAAAAAGTAATTACAAATTAAAATGGCTGTGATCCTTGTGTGGGCAAAAACAAGAGTCAGCAAAGTGTTTACAGAAATAAAACCCTTTTTGCATCATTAGTTTGGTAAAGCTTATTGAACCCAAAACACCACCTGTCACAAAGTAATGTTAAAAGCCAGTCGTTGGTGGGCACTGCGAGCAGAGCCACCCGAGTCCATAATGAGTTCAGCAGGAAGCCCCAGCACGTTTGCACAGGGTCACGGGGACGTTGGAGGTCCCAGCTCTGCAGCAGGAGCGTAGAACCTTTAAGGTCCCTTCCAACCCAAAGTATTCTGTGATACTATGATGCTTTTCTCTGCAAGGAAAGTAGAGCATTTCTCTGGGCTTGTTCTGATCTGCTGTTTATTCTGCCACACCACTGGTCCAATGACATAGGCCACACCTTGCTGAGAAGAACAGGAAGAGGTGTTCAGATGAGATTAAAATCTCCTGTCATCCTTTTAAGATTATTACTAATGTTGCAACCATAATCAAACTCTGTAGGGATCCACAGAGCTCAGTCACAGAATCACAGAATTGTTAGGGTTGGAATGGACCTCTGGCGATCATCTAGGCCAAGCCTCCTGCCAACACCGGGTCACCTCGAGCGGGTGACCCAGGGATGCAACCAGGCGCGTTTTGAATGTCTCCAGAGAGGAAGACTCCATATTACCCCTGTGCAGTCTGTTCCAGTGCTCTGCCACCCTCAACGGAAAGAAGTTCTTCCTCATTCTGATGAAACTCCTTGTATTTTAGTTTATGGCCACTGCTCCTCGTCCTGTCATGGGGGCACCACTGAAAAGAGTCTGGCACTATCCTCTTGGCACCCATCTTTGAGATATTTATATCACAGAATCACAGAACATTCTGAGTCAGAAGGGAGCCACAAGAATCATGAAGTGCATAAGAGCCTCTCTGAAGACAGGCACAGTAAGTCTGGACATGTATATGAATATTTTGCCCATAATCTCCAGAATCCTTACAGATATTTGCAATAACCCTATGGCAAGAAAGGTGTTAAAACCACACCTAGGCATAATCATGTTTGATCACTGGCTTCCCTTGAACAGCTTGATGGGTTAGTTGCCAAAACTTAGCTCAGGTTTCTGAACTGAAAGGTGCTATGTCCTGGCAGGTAATATTTTACTAGCACCAAAAATTTAGGGCTCAAACATGCTGTCTAGGAGGGAGCAGCTGAAACTTGCAGATTCCTGAGGATCTGTTTCCTCTCTTAAGATTCAGCAGGTAGACCAACACCTCAAACAGGAACTCCATGTAGCCTATTTATCCTGGATAATCAAAATTTGTTAGAACACCCAGAAACTATGATGTTTGATATAGGAAAGCCAGTTTGGCGTGTTAAACCTCCATTTGACTCATACCTTTCCACGTTCTACCTTTTAACCCCGTGTAACTAATTGCCAGAGTTATACCACCAGAACAGAGACAGGAGTGGGACAGGTCACACACCATCCACACTACACTGTTTCCTTCCAGCCCACAGTGGGCAGCAGTAGGGGCTGCTGGGCAGGGCATGGAGAAACTCTCACCTGACAAACCAGGTTTCCTTTTACTGCTCCACCACAGATCTCCCGTGAGAGGCCTCCAGCAAGCAAGTTGTTGTTCAGTGTCTCTCAGTTTCCCACCTGTGAAATGGGAATAGCACTTTCCCCCTTTCCAGGAGCACCTTGAGAATAAATACTGTAAATTCTGGGCTGGTCATGTTATAAGGGTATCTAGATAAACACCATCATTGACCAAGAGAAACTTAACCCAGTGGGAGAAAGGGGTATAGTCATTCTGAACTCGACTTCTTAAAAAAAAAAAGGCTTTCCATTGCTGTTTATTGACATCAGGACCTCAGATTTGCTTCTTCTTCCGATGGTTTTCTCCGTGTTTCAACAAGGCTAATGCATCATGACGAGTCGTACAAAATAGAGCTAAGAAAGAAATATAACATGCTCTCGTTTTCAAGTTTTTCTTTCTGTAAGATTAAAAAGAGCAATGTTCTATTTGCATCTCAGTCTGAGAACTAGTTCACTGTTACCCACAGACAAAACCCTGGGAAGCCTTTCTGTATGACTTGGGCAGCCTGGCAGAGGAGCACGAAAGGCATCAGGACATTCACGTTCAGAAACCGATTTCACAGTATCTAAATAAAAGTGGAACAAACAAGCTATCAGAGTTTTAACCTCTCTTAGTATTCTTTTTTCAAATTCAGATGGAGAGATTATGAAGACCAACATTTTTTAAAAAGTTAAAAAGCAAATGCAAAAATACAATGACTAGAGGAAGTGCAATGGGAGTCAGCATTGTCATCTCGTTTTGGAAGCAAAAGAGAAAAAAGAGCTGGTTTAGCGATTATCCAGTGCTTGTTCTTTAATTTTTATGAAGGACACAGATTTGTGTGATCACTGCCTCTCTCACCTTTTACAGCTGTGTTTTACAGCTGTATTTTAAGGCAGCATTTTACATAGCATAACTTTACTCACATCAGGAATTATAACCAACATACACAGCAGAGAAAACATGGGAATCTGAACAGACTAAACTTTGCAGATCAATAATCACTGCAGGAGCTGTACAATTTTTGATTATTTCCAGACACTCAGTGAGGCAGAAGCAGAATCTGAACTCCTGCGAAACACTTGCTGTGCATATTTTCTGACAAAATTCTAATAAAGTTTTAGCATTCTAAAATCTGCACACTCTCATTTCTCTTTAGCAAAAAGCAATAAACTGCTGCTTATCTCTGCACCCTTTGAAGGAAAGTCTCCTTTGAGGCTTCTCCTTATTTACCAGCAGCTACCACACAGTCCTATCCAAAACACCTAGAAACATTTTCTAGGAGTAGGGACCTGCATGGTGTCTTAGACATTACTGCACTGCAACTTCACATCAAATTGAGATGTTTGATGAAAACACTATTTAGCATCTTTGGTCTTCTTCCTTTCACCTTAAATTAATTGAGATGACTTATCTCCCTACGTTCCCTCCCACACCTTCCATTCTTTGGAAGGTCTAAGCTTACGTTATTCAAGGTCATAGGCCTGGGGAAATTTTTGTACAAGGAAGATTGAGACTTATTAGAACTAGCTTCCATGTATCCCCTATAATACTTATCACAAGGATTATGTATAATTTCCATATCAGTATCTTCATACAGACATCCAGGAACCACATACCATTTCTGAGTCACACCTATCTTTTTAACTCCCAGTACAAAGTAATAGCAAATGAACTACTGGCTCTTTTCCTTTTTCTTTTTTTTTTTTTTTTGGAGAGAATGTAACTGCATGTTCTGGTGTGTCTTTCCTTAGATATTCCTCAAAGTGAAGGGCATACTAACAGAAAAACTCCATTCTTTCACTCCATTTTAGCTGTTAAAGTCATTCTTCATTACTGTACTTTTTACCTTTATCTCTTCTCTGTCCTTTGTTTGCCTTAGATACTTAAGAGGGAAAAGTTCAGTCTTTCCTCACTGTGCAAACAGTTTCCATACTACGCTAACCACACTCTGCTATCTGGACTTCTACAAGTAGATTGGGAGACTTGAGTAGCACCCATCAATCATGACCTTTAAAGCTCAGGTTTGAACTTGGGAGTTTAAATACAAATGCTGACGAAACTTGGGAAAATTTCTCATTGTCACCATGTGTGGGATTCATACTCCAGAGATTTAAATAGTCAAAACATTAAGATCTGCTCTCCATCACCCCAGCTGGCCACCAAGACCATAGTTGTGGCAAGCAGAGTCTGTGGTGAGCAGCGCTCAGCCAGGTTGCAGGATACAGGAGAAACCCCACCAAAGATCAGTATCCACCTGAAATGTTGTTGTAGCCAACCTTACTGTTCTCACTAATATTCATGCAGTGTCATATGGCAAAATAGCTGTGAAACTATATATATATATATATATGAAACCAGCCCCAATGCAACTGTGCCTTCTCAAGAAATCTTAGCCTTAATTTTGTCAGTGTCAGTGAGTCAAAGTTGCAAGGTAGTTTTTTTGACTTTCCAAAGACAAAATTATTAACCAGACTACTGCCATAAACATATTAAGTAACTTTAATGCTGCTCAGCATAAGTCTTTGTTATATACTTTGATCCAAATACTCCAGTGTAAAGGTATTTTTTACAATACGAAGTATGGTTAAAAGTATATGGCTCTAGATAAAATGTTCACAAAAAGTCTCAATGCAATTAGAGAATTAGGAAAAAAAAAAAAATCAGACAAGTACAAAATCTTTGGAGAAAAAAAGGTTCCAAAAAGAGATAAAGGCAAACATCCCACTGCAGTAATTTCAGATGACCAAGTGGTTCCGTAGTCAGAAGCGCTGCCACTCAGTGCTGTGTCACCCATAAGAACCTGTCCTGGGTCAGCAGGGACTGCAGGGCACTGCTGGGGGTGACTGCCTCTCAGAGATTCTTGTACTTGACAAGTTTGATAAAGCAACTTCCATGGCAGATACCGTTGTTGCCTCAAGGAGAATGAGTAAGCCTGGGAATGAAGGAAGTCCTGCCTTCCCTTACCCAACCACTGATGGTCTCTGCAGAATATTCAGGTGCACTGGCAGGATGTAGTCAACAAGTTGTTTTATGAATGACAGGCAGCTTTTACTCTCCCAGGTTATCTATTTGGCACTATTCACAACAGCAAAAATTATTTGCTAGCATTATTAAAAAAAAATGTTTCACCATCTGCAAAAGGCCATGAGTGTCAGGGAGCAGAGCACGTTATCGTTTAGTTTTGCTAAATCAATTATCTATATATAATATTGCGTGTCATTATACAACAGGATATCCAAGAAAGGCTCAATTAAACTTCATTCGTGCGAAAAGCAAACTCCATAGTGGGCGGACTGCTTTGCATTCCACTGCTTTCAATACGATGTTGCACAGGCATCTGTCCAAATAAAAACACCTTTACAACACTGCAGGTAGGTTTAGAATGCAACAAATAACACACCGCAAGAATTGAGGTCAGACATTATTCACCATTTGGTAACATTCCATTCAAATGATACTGACTCACATAATACCTAACAAATGCAGCACTTTAACAAAAACAAATCTGTACTCTAAGGAAGTAAAACAGTGCGAATATTCCTGTTAAACAAAAATACACCATGTATATACACACACAACACAAATGCACTGTTTTGTTTTGCAGTATAAATAGATCTGATAAATAGTTCCTAAAACTAATGAACTACTGATTGACAGTCCCAAACGGTTTTCATCTAGCATGGAACATAACAAGCTTCAAGGATCAGATGACCACAGACCGATATGGCAGATACAAAAGAGTATGAAAAGATTTCACTGCATGGTTATTTAAAATATATTCTCTGTACATCCAAGTTAGTAATACATATATACTAAGTTGTTATCTCAAAGTCCGCTCTGATCATGCAAAGAGCAGCACACAGAGCATCCATGACTCTACAAGGAGCCTCAAGGCTGGACCTGTGTGGAGTGCACCATAACGCTGCAAGACACTTAAGGCCCAATCCCTGGAATTAACAAGAGGGAAGCTTTTTAGCTGCCTATGCAGTCAACATCTTGGCTTAGTTTCCATTTTCTTCCTCTACTGATGCAGCACTAGAGTTCTCCTGTCTGCTAATGACATGTCTGTCTTTCCCTGAACTCCCTAATACCACACAACGCGTATACTTATAATGCATACACAATAAAAGTAAATATTAGAAAGGGAAGAGATGGAAACTTGTTGAGGAAATCCTAATTAGGGGATATTTGTATTTAAAACAGATTTTAAGCAGAAAAAAAGTCTTTTGGGAATTAGATTACAGTAAAACAGACAAGTAGCACTTAATTTGATCTGAAGTGGAACACATGGGTGTTAACCTCTCTTCAACTGTTATTTAGCCTCCATCTCCTTAATGCCAGGGCTGTGCTGAAACCGTAACAAACAGCTGTTGCAAAGGCAAAAATCTAGAGAAGAAGTAGGGGAAAAAAAGAAGAAAAAAGAAAAAAGTGAATCACACATTACATTGTTCTACTATTTTTTTCCATTCTAAATGAATATAGGAACACAAATGATTCAAAAGTTATCCCCCCCCCAACCAAAATGCTTAAGGTAAAGATAGGTTTGGGATCCTCTGAAGTCTCCTCAGGAACTTCTCTGTTATAACCCCATTTTACTACTACCCCATGTTACTACTTTTCACTTGCTTGCTTCAGAAGACATTTTGAAATAGAGTATGACATAGAATTTCTGCAAAGTTATGGTACAAAGTAAACATGTGCACATATACTGTGTATTTCAGTTTTATCTAGACTGATCAAACATTAATCTCATATTTGTTTCCAAGTTAATGTCTTTATCAGCAAACATCTAAGAAGACATCCCTCTAAATAGCAGAGCTCTTTTACTTGCAGAAATATAGAAACAACTCCAAGTCTGGCCTCCTTGACTGGATATCCAGCCATTAGAACAACTTCCTGAACAATACCAGGAAGTTGCTCTTGCTCAAGAACTGAATTGGACAGATTTGAACTGAAGGTCATGTCACAACAAAATTGAATACATAATGATGGGTTATCTCTCTTTGAACATATGAATTCAGTCATAACAACCTATTCCTTGCTTTCCAATCAAGCCTTAATTTGACAATTGAAGTTTTGAATAGATGCTACACCATAGAAATACCATCTGTAAAAAATGAACATACATATTTTTAATCATGGTACATGAAAGTAATTTTGAAAGACAGAATGTTATCAACCTTTTATATTTTTTTGTTATATAGCTTACAGGACTGTTTTAATGAAGTATTTCAAAGGATTACAATTTTTTTTCTGTATGCTCTGACTTCTTAAATATACACTTCTGCAAAAAAGTAAAAAGACACTAAAGACTACAGTTATCTGATTCACCATTTTCAAGCATCTCTTAATTGAAGATACTGAGGCAAGTTACAGAAGAGTCTCCTCCTCCCCTATCTTGACAGGCATTTGAAGGGTTTGAAGAACTGAATTCTTCCTTAAAAAAGTAGTATGGAAGAGGGAAGTGGTCACTTGGAGTCCCCAGTATCCTGTTGTCAGACAAAATTACTTAAGCAACCATAATTTCAGTGAGATCTGAACACACTAAACTAGGATTGAAGAAGTACACTTAAGGCTAGAATTTGAGATACCTGCTTAGTATAAAGATTTCCCTTAGTTCAGGCACAGCTATGAGACACCACCTCTGTCCCTGTGCCACATGACCACACAGATCAGATGCGCTTGTGTGTTACTGGCAGGTGGGCAATGGTGAGGAGCTCCAGACTTGGAGACTGACATGACCCCTTCACCTCTTCAAAGTGTTCATCTGTTTTTATCTTAAGATGAACTGAAGGTGTTTACTATGTAAAATGTATGGTGTACTTTCAAGTTTTAAGGACTACAGATACCCACAGAGGGTTTTAGAAGCTTAATAAATATATAATGTTCCCTGAGGTATGCAAGACCCTCTGGGTGGAACAAAAAAATTAGAGCATTAGTTTCAGTTCTTTAGGCTAAGCCTACATGGCATAACCTCTACTTGCCCCTGAGGAGTCCAGCCAGGGAGAAAACTAGAGCCTGGTATATTTTCTGATTCAGCTATGCACACCCACATTAGCAGACACAGTGATTCAGTGATGATGCAACTACAGTAGGAAAAATGCATTCTGAACTTAGGCCTTCAAGAAAAGCACTCTAATGATGGCCATAAGAGACAGCATGGCCCTGACACGTAACTTTTATGTCTGATTTAATAAGTACATATATGGAGCTTCGCAAAGATCTAGTCCAAGTTTTATTTCTCCATGGCATGTTCAGGACTATCTAAATGGTACAAAAAAAAGGCAACTGAAAATTTGAGCACAGGCATGAAATTCGTACCTCATCCTTTGATAAAGCCTCTGTTGTTATTTGTTCTTCAAATAACCAACACTGTTTTTAAAAATTACCTTGTCTAAAAATTATAAACTGTAGTGATCATATATTTAAAACACTACAGTGAAGAGTAGCAACTCTACACCTCAGTGAAGAGTAGATATCCCGTTAGCTTATACCAATAGTTTTTTCATGTTGCTGTTAGACATTATTTGCTGCTCTCAAAGACAATCCTTTCTCTCACAGCTCCTCTTTCTATTCCAGCTTGCTGTTAAGTTCCCAAGTTGAATGGCTGGCTACAAGGACTTAGAACACATTTCTGTTCCCCTGATACAAATACACAAAATACATACCGAAGCTGCTATGCTGATGTTATATTCGTGACCAGTTAGAATCCTCTCTTGTGCGGTGGAATTGAATTTGCGGGGAAAGTGATGCAGAGATGTAGTTGCTGCTTGGAGTAGAAAAGCTCCAAAGTAAAAGACAAAAGTAGCTCCATGGAAAATAAAATCCTAAAAAGCAAATAACAGAATCAGTCTGAGCTGCAATCCATATGTAATTCTTCTCATCTCAGTACAAACGAAATCCAACACTGAAACATGAAACGAGCACTGATAACAATAACTTTAGATAAGCTGTGTTAAATCAATGTGAGGGCTTAACCTGAATGTGCTTTCACAGCTGCTTGTACTTATAAGCAACTCACTAACATTATTAGTGAAAAAGGGCAGCTCTCCCTCTCCCCAAACCTTATATTCTTTCAAATTAAGAGGTATGTGCTCATCTTTACACATACATGCTGACCTCTCAGATCACTTTAAAGCTACGGGAGCTTACAGAAGTCTCCCTTCACACAGCTTAGATAAAAAAGAAGGGCCATACAGGCCAACTTTATCACTTTTCAAGCAGTACAATATGAACTTGCAGTCCCACACATCCCTTCTTAGCTATAACCAAAGCTCAAAAAATGCCCCCTCCATGCTTAAATTTTGCTTCCGTAAATGCCCAGAAACACCTCAGCCTTGACACAGATGAAATTTACTTCCCAACATCAGAATACAAGAACAGAGGCATTTCCTCAACTCACTCTGATTTGGCTCTACCCAATAGCCAGTAATACAAAAGTTCTTCATGACACTGTAGAATAAAATGCCTGAGACTTGAGAGGGCAGGTGTTAGGATTTACTTTAAATATGCTTTTCTCCTGGCCCTCTCTAGGCAATTCCCTCTTCTTTGGTGAACACTAACTGAATGGAAGGTTTAAATATCTAACTTTCATTTCAGGGTTCTATTACTGACACAGATGAAAAAGGTCTAGTGCTCACGTATCTTTGGAGATTCTATTTCAGAGTCCAGTGTTTCAGCAGCAAGATCTAAGACATGTTCCAGTACAGTTTTAAAACATCTAAAATATTCTTCTGACATCTCCTTCTGTTGTTGAGTCTAAAAATTGCACTGACATTTGCACTGCACTCAATTCCTGAGTCCATATAACATATACTTTGTGCCTATACCTATGCAGGTCTGCAAAAGCCACAGACACAACCTTTAAAATACACACAAGCATATGTATGCTTTTTGATGATATCCATGATATACAGTCTATCTCCAGCATAATGAATTCTTTATGAACTTTAACTTCATTTGAGTGCAATGGACTACGAGCATGCCAAGAGTGAGAACCCAGGGTGCACTATGTGTGCCCAGCACAGCAGCAGACAGCATTTATAAGCACTAGAAATTACTGTGTGACATCCTTACCTACTGCCTGCCTGATATCAAAGTGAGAATGTGCTGCATTTCCCTGTTTAGAAACATGCAGTTTCTTGGCAGATGTGAGATTTTGTTGAAAGAATTGTCTTTTCAAACCCATGATTTGTTCCATATTTGATAGCAATTAAAGCTACTTATCACACCCTCATCAGTTTTGATAAGTTACAATATAAGCTGCCACTACAGTTCCCCATTCCACTTAGATCAGGACTGACTGCATACAAGAGAGATATTTTCAGAAGACAAACTCTTTCATTTCCTTCATTCTCCTGCCAAACCCTCTAATTTCCTTCTCCTGGAAGCAATTACAGTGAAGCTATGTAGCATCAGTAAGGCTTCATGTTCACGTGGTTAGGGTTTCTGTGACCAAAAACCCCAAGATCTTATGAGTGAGAGTTTTTTGGTTTTGAGTAATTGTCAGCATGGTGCCTAACTCTCCCTTGCCTCCACACTTGTATAATCATTGGAACCTCATACAAAGTGTTTGTAAAATACTAACAGATCTGCATGACAAGTTAGTTCACATCTAATTTTGTAAATGAGTATGTTGTGAGTCAGGCTGTAAAGGACAGTATTTGTCATACCATCTGGTTTAATATAGTGATGTACAGAGTGATGTGGCTCCCTAAGATCCATCTTTTCCACAGTGTAGCATCCTATTTTTTAAATATCTTTAGTAGTACTAACCAATATATCCGTTATATTACTAAATGCAGAGCTGCATTTACCGTAACAAAAATTGTTCTAGTGTTTTCAGTAATTATTTATTTACAACAGAAGGTAAAAAAAAAAAAAAAAATCTTGTGAAGTGCTGCTAAAGAGTTTAGTGCCAGCAAGTTACAGAAAATCTGGGTACCTGAAAATAGCGGTCAGATGATCTATCTGGTCTTATTTTTGCTGACAGCTGAAAGGAGCTGGGTTTTAGTTACCAAGTTAGAGATAAAATCATTCTTTCTGCATTTATTTAAGATGTTGACTGAGTTATGACAGCTTTTCAGATGAAGCTACAGATCCAGCTTTTATAAAAGTTTTGTAGCAATTTCCTGACATAGAAAGTTTTAAAGTAATTTATTATATGCAAGGGGACAAAATTAACAGTACAACAAATCACTGCCAGTATCAAGTAGCCAATGCGTAACACACACACTTCTGTCATGTGATGAAATTTGTATAGCATTTTCAATCCATAGAAGGCTTACCCTTCTATAGCAACCCTTAAATAGATGCATGATTGTAAACTGGCAAACAGTTTCAATGAAACCCAGGACACTATTAATTTACTTCACTTATGCACATGCTCAAGGGCTTTGTTGCATCATAATTTGTGAGGATGTTGCAGCATAAATCCCTGTAAAGGTCTCAGTGATCGTAACTCATTATTAGCCTAATTACTGCCTGTATAGTGCTGGGAAGCAGATGCTGTATGTGTGTGTACTCACTGTCAAAGTGCTAATGTTTGTTTTTAATAGAATCCAGTCTGCTATCACTGATAGGCTTTGAAGTTATCTGAGCTCCAAACTCATGAACTCTAAAGACCTTTTGTTTTAAGGGACTGTCCAGGAATAACCTGAACAGATTCCACAGATGTGGATACTGAAGCATGCAATTCCAGCTGTGATCAAGGAAAGTGCCAACCGGAAAACTAAGCCATGTAGGAGGAAGGTGAAGGTGATCAGCAATTACAGACAGCCATACTTTAGTGTTTTAGAAGTTGCAGTCCTTTTAGATTTTTTTGAAAATCTCCATTCTGATCAGAGTTTTGCCATCCCTTATTATGCACTTCCAGTAATGTAAGAGAGAGTGTGATATCATCTCATGTTCAACTATTTGGTACTAAAAACTCCAAGTAAAAACCAGTTAATTACAAAAAAGGAGCACATAAATGAGCAGTCAATAACCTGAGGTATCCATATGCTTGGCAAAAATAGAGCAAACAATTTCCCCTTTTTAATAGAAAGGTACTGTCTGTGAGTACTGCTGGCACAAGCCACAAAAATCGATTCCAGCAAGCATCAGGTTTTGTCTTCACAAGGAGGAAAAGTTGAGCAGAGTATCTGTAGTCTCACCAGGCAAACGTTAAGTCTCCTAATAAGAAGTTAGATCATCCTGCAGGTTATTCTGCCTTTGACCACCTAAGTTCTAACAGCCACTCGGCATTGCTGCCCCAGTTTTAAGGAATCAAACCAAAAGTCACCCGTAGACTTTCTTAGGAACTGGAGGGGACCTTCTGGGTGCTGAAGTCCCATCTGTGATATCTCTGACAACCCCATCACACAGAATGTTCACAAATGCATCCCTTCCTTTACAATATTTCTAAGTTCTTTTTATGTATCTTTCTACATTCCATTATTCACAGGGTGTTACTACCACTTCTTTAATAGCCAGAAAGTATTTTCTGATTTCCAGTCCACAACAATTTCTGGCCATTTAAATCAATTTGTTGTCATGCCTTGTTAAACTAGTCCTCTTCCTGCTGCTCATGCATTTTATCTGCTCAGAGAGGACAAGTATACTCCTTCAAACAGTTTCGAAAGCTCCTTCAGCCTCCATCATAAAACAGGTCCTGTATTTCCTCTGCCATCTTTGTAACCCTATTCTTTTTCCAGTTTTGAATTCCTCCGTTTTGAAAAACTTCCGCTGATGCAGAAGGCCAGCTGTTAAGACTTCGGATCAGCACTTCTCATTAGATCATTTTCAGTTTATAAACCAAAGGGAATCCCTAAATAAAGAAAAAAATCTTACCGCCTGGTTCCAGTTGAGAGCAATTCTATTTGCATAGCCAAAGAGGAACACAGAGAGGAACACAATGGACAGAAACCATGCAGTCACTGCTACAAACATGACCCATCCCTGCAGCAGTGGCAGTGGAACTCGGGTAGAAGCGACCAAAATCCAGACTATTGTTCCAAACAGCTGCAAGGGAAGGAATACAGAGAATGAACTGAGAGGTAACTTTCATTCAGTCCTTTCTGCCTGAGAACTGATATTACACATTACACATCATCAGATTACTCTTAGGAACCAAGAAGAAACACTTCCAAAGTACTCAGAGAGCCAAGTCCTCTTCTCAGATATGATAGGCACTAAGTGGTGGTAAGACAAAGCCACTCTGAAATTCTTTAAAGTTCTTAAAATAGTCTTGAAAATGGGATTTGCAAACCCAGGTGACTTGTGTGCTGCTGCTGAGTTTTATCCTTACTCTCATTTTGAGGAAAATATAAGAAATGTGAACCAAATCTATCTACATATACTAAAAATTCCCAGGAGAATGATGTACTTCAGATTTTGATTCAATCTCGTACTATTTAATTTAGTAGTCCTAATCAGATGAGATACAGAAAAGAAGAAACTACTTCTTTCAATGTATTTGTATTAATAAACTGAAGGAGAACACATTAAGCAATAAAGTCAAAGAGAAAACTAGAATACACAATAATGCATGTTGTAAATTATGTTGGAAAGATTAGAGAAATATACAGCTTTCCAGAATCACCCTAACTTGAGGAAGAATTCAGCATGGTCAATTTTTTTTTCAGCATACTGATCACAGCAAGAGAGTGAGAGGGACACTGTGCTATGATGGACTGATGGAGAATTTATGTTTTTAAGACTTCCCTGGTTTAATCAACTCTTGGTGTAAGAAAGGCTACTATTTCTTCCTGCAAATCCTGCCTCTTAATAAAAAAGGATAAATGGAGTGAATCACAATTGTCATCTGAAGTATGTTCGTTTATTACAGAAAGCTTTAACTTCATAATGCAACCTGCTAAACAGTGACAACGACAATCAATTTCCAAAAAAATTACTTCTCTCCTGTTTAAATTCTAAGACTTACAACCAGGAAGTCAGAGGTTACATTTTCAGATTCAGAGCACTTTCTTTTGTATCAAGGTTGGATGAGAGATACCTTTTAAAAAATGCGTGCTATAAAATTAGTTGATTCCTCTCTCCGATTACTTTGCAGCCACACATATGTAAAGATGCATTGCAAGTCTCAGTTCAAAGCTCCCAAGGGTTTATGTATTAGTATTCAAGTTGTTCTCTAGGGTTCCTTTTTTAGCTGCTGTGAAGAACTAAACTTTCTCTAGTTTCACAAGACTGCAGGTGCAAGTCTGTTACTCAGTGACCAAATAGTGATGGGCAGTGAGGAAGCAGAAGGGATATCAGAAAGTGTCTGTTAAACAAAAAACCAGAGACATGTGAAATGTTTTCAGTATTTTGAATGTGCAAACTTGCAGGGTTCTTTAAAAATAAATTTAGATATGTACTGTAGAGACTGCTAACCTCAGCGCCCACTATTGTGCTATTTCCCTCACACCACACCTGTCCACTTCAGCTCAGCTGTCAGATATACAATAGGTGGGCCAACCTAATTAACCTTTTGTTCCTACTGACTCCGGGCCTGATTTAGTGCCTGGACTTGTGTTTTGAGCTCCTTGCTCAGGTAGAGTTTTATGGTAGAGTTTTATAACTTGTGGGGAGGGATCCAGCTCATAAGCAGCATTCTCCTCTGACCCCAAGTAAAAAAAAATCAATTAATAAAATCAGTGCTACCGAGGTTGTTTGTTTGTTTGTTTGTTTTCCTCCCCTCTCTTACTAATCAGTACAAGGGCACTGTGGAGCCTCATGCACGGCCTTAGCTCAAAGGTCTCAGCCCCGTGTACACCAGCGAGGACTTACACATACGTGACATTAAACACACTTGTAGGAGCCTGCACAGGACCAGGAACACGAGAGCAGGAAAAACCCGGTGTAACTCTCCATGGTGCGTTTTTGGGTCTGGGTCACGGAGTAGCTTAAAAGTCCTCGACAGCTCAAACAAACCCGCGAAAACCATCTCTGCGGGGCCGAGTCCCACTGCCCGGCCCGGCCCGGCCCCCGCACCTGCCCCGCTCACAAAATGGCAGGTGAGGAGCCGCAGCTCGGCCGCCCCCCGGAACGGGAGGCAGCGGGCGCGGAGGGCAGGGAAGAGCGCGGGAAGGCGGTGGCCGCTCCCCCCCGCCCCGAACTCCCCCGCGCACTCACGATCTCCAGGAAGATGACGGCTCCCGAGAAGGTGCGCAGGATCTCCAGGCCGGAGGGCAGCGTGACCCGGGCAGGCGGGAAGTAGGGAGCGGGGTTGGGAGGCGGCGGCATGGACGAGGCTCCCCTGGGCAACATGCTGCGGCCGCGGCGGGTGCGGTGCCGAGCGCGGCGGGGCCGCCCGAGCCGCGGCCAGGTGGGCGAGGGGACGGGGGCGGGGGCAG
>VXAY01005282.1:0-142556 GCA_013399855.1 Oxyruncus cristatus | reverse complement strand
CGCCTCGCCCGGGGCTGGGAGAGCGGCCCCGCCGTGCCGAGCACCCGGCCTGGGGCCGGGCCGTGCCCGCCCGGTGCTTGTCCGGCTTCTCCGGGAGCGCAGCGCTCCGCATTCACAAGTCCTGAATCAGTCCGTGATTTCCTAATGCCGATTTGAAAAAGGCTGTTATTTACCTTCCGGTTACAGATATTTGGGGCTTCGAAATTACGAGGTTGCACTTTTTTTATTTTTTTTTTTATTTTTTTTTTTATTTTTTTTTAAGGGACCTTTAAAAAAGGAACCTTGCCCATTCAAAATACTGAAAACATTTCATGTGTATCTTCTTTTGTTCAGTCTGGCTCAACCATGCACAACTGCTTAAAAAGTAATAGAAAATGTTTGTAAAAGTTCTGAGTAGGTAAGGGTATAGAAAGGCACACGTTCACCAGACCACTTATAATGCGTTTTTTCTTATGCTTCTTTATATAAACACCTTCCCCAGATGAAGGATGTGGCACTATGCAGCAGTTTTGTTATTTCTCCCTGTCTGGTTTAGGATGAGGTGTCCTGACTATGGGATGACTGAGCACTGTTTCATCCCAGTTTTAAACCATGCAGTGTTTCTGGGTGTTTATCCTCAACACATATAGCTGCGATGTTAAAGATTACATTTTAAGAAGGTTTTGTGGAAGTGTAGCAGCTGCTCTGGAAGTTGAACTAGCTCGGGTGTTGACTATATTCCTTTACGTTTAGATGCATGATGTTTCTGGGATGTGCCTTTGTCATGGCAAGAAATGCCATAGCCTGATGCCTGTCTTCCCCACCCCAATCCAAGCTCTAGGTGGAGAGCAGTTGTCTCCAGTAAACATGACTCATCCATAACTAGTACATAAATAGGTTTGTGATGCTTTTAAAACACAGTAAAAGCTGCTTGGCTTTGAAACTGTGGCTTCTAAAGGAGGAAGAAGCAACAGTTGGCATACTTTTTTATACTCTCTTTGTCCCTGTGCCTGTTGTAGCTGGATGCCTCTTGCACCTTAAGTAGATGTGGGATTGAACTCCCATTAGGCTGAGGAAGGCACTGAGCCCAGCCTCCCCTCTTTTCTAAGTGCTATACCCCATCAGTTACTCAGTGAGATAACATTTCTCCTCTAGACCTATTTCAAAAGTGAACCTTGTGTCCCATCCATTTATCTTCAGGAAAGGACTTAGGCTGTGTAGGTGCAAGCCTACAGGACCTGAGTTGGGTGTGTTTTGGAAAGGAATGGGATTCATACTTGTGCCTAAGTGATTAGGTGTAGGTGGTTTGTTCTTGGAGTTGCATTCTGGAGGCCAAATGTCCAGCTAATTTCACAGTCTGGCCCTAAATCTGTTGAGACTGCCCTGCAGAGGGAGAAATCTGAGTGGGCGGAAAGCTGGGTTGATCAGTTTATGATTCAGAAAGAGAACTGTGATTCTCCTTATCTTACACAAAGGAAGTACAAATAACATTTGGTCGTAAACATCTCTAGTGTTATTATCCAGCTGTGCAATTAATCTGTGTGAACTCCAGCAGCACTGGATTTTACTAATGATTACATACCATGTGCATTCACTTTTTCTTACTTATAAATACCATTCCTTTTAGCCTGCACATTCCTTTTAACACTTCTTTTCTACAATTTTAGTAGGTTTTTACAATAAAGTCTAAGTTTCACTGGGAGGTATAGGTATGCTGAGTAGATTTTTGGCAGGGCTTTTTCCTGAATCATAATCATTTAAATGAAATTAACTGTTTAAAATATTTTTACCGTGTTCAGGCAGGATGCACTACAGCACCATAAGGGATTGCTTTTATACTGATTCATGACCTGTTTGAATCTTTAAAGATCTGGATTCTTTAAGGGATTAGTGTCAGGATTGCATTTTTAAATTTCCATGGCAAAAGCACATGTTTGTGTTGGACTGCTTTTTAATAGCATTTTTATGTAACTAATTGCATCTTGGCATGTTACAAGGTAAACTAATGATGCTGCTTCAAGTCCACCAGAGTCAACAAGTAGACAGAAGTATATTGATTCACTGTGCATAGGAAGGTCTGTCTATACAACCACAAGGACTAAAAACTACTCCTAAATGGCTATAACATAAAGTCCAAACTCTTTCCCCTTCATCTTCTTCTGCTTAAGGCAGCCTAACACAAGTCTGGCATTGTCACAGAACTACAAAACCAGTTGCTATCCATTTTAGATTATTAAAAATAATTGGTGATTCAAGTTCCATGTGCAGTGATGTAATACATATATATCTTATTTATAGAAATTAAAATACCTGTTTTGGAATACTGTAATTCTCCTCCTTCAGTGATCAACCATTAGAAAAATGCAGTAAGGATATGAAAAGTACTTATACAGCAGTCCTATGCAGCAAAATTCAGGCTACCTTTTGTAATGTGGGCCATGACACTTATGGGAAAGCTGAATATTAGTAAGGATACTAGAGTAATAGGTGAAAGTAATGTCAGTGTAAGCATTTATGGTCCTTAACACCTTACCTGAGTACGTTAGGAGAAGCACTTCAGGAAGAGATGTAATCTCATGTCTCATGTTGCAGTGTGCACAAGGGTGGTCTGCCAAAATGTCCGAAGGGATGGAAAATAAAAAAAAAACAATAAATGACAGTAGCCCTATTCTCCTGTGGCTCTGTTTACACACAAACAGATTTCCCCAAGCTAGAGCAGAGCTAAGAAAGTATTAGGATTAGATAGTATTAGGATCTGCTTCTTTATTCCAGAAAATTTCTTTTTCTGGAGGAAGTTGCCCCCACAAGTCATCTCTGTTTCTTTTAGATTTGCAAAGCTGCTCTTTCTTAAGAAAGAACACAGATTCTCTTAATCCCGTAATTAGTTGCATATCAAATAGAAAGCCCGAAGCTGATGGTATAAAATGCAGACTGGTTTTTTTTATAGATTAATTAATTTAACATGCTCCGTGACATTGCATGCAGGATTCTGATCTCATACTGGTACAAACTCTGGAGTCATCCCCCTTTAGCCAATGAAATTAAACAGGCATAACACTGGTTTGCATAAGATGAGTGATAAGGAAACCCTTTCACGTCATTTGTATAGTGTATTTACTCAGTGGTAAAAGAACTTCAGAGTCATGGTTGGTCCTATGCATATTATGAATTAGTGTGCAAATACCACTGCACTGCTGAGGTTTCTTGGGAGGCAGTGCAACAGTTTTAATTTCTAAAAGGCAGGGCCAGGCTTGTGAATGCATGGTGCCCCTTTTTGCATCATTACACTAAGGCAAAAATAACTGTTGGAATCTCTCACTTCATCCAATTAAACTGAGCTTGGGATGTGTGTTTAAGAGGGGAGGTTAAGATAAATGTGCCACCTGTTTGGGCCACCAGTCCCAGGGATGGCTGGTTACCAAACCAGTCCCTAGAGTAGCTTAAAGCAGTCTCAGAGCGGCTCTAAGCAGTAATTTCTGGCTGGCTCATAAGGCTGCTGTGGTAGTCTGGATTTGGTCTCTTCCCACAGAAGTGTCTTCTGTACCCACAGCTTCAGGATGAAAGGCATTGGCCTGGCTGCTTTGGCTCTCCACAGTCTCAGGATGCCCTTTAAAGCAGAGAATCCTTAGCTGGCTGGTTAAGGGCATTTGAGAGTCCCTTCATACAGGCACCACACATCTGGGAGTCTGGCATCAAGCCAGCGACCTTCCTTGGTGGAGTAAGCGGGTGTTACTGAGAACGGACTGAGGTCTCTGACCTGTTCCAATAACATCGTTTTCATGTTCCTAAGGTTACCAACACCTAATTTGTTTGACTTGGTGGCACTGCTGTTCTCTAGCAGTGTAGTTTAAGGTGCAATCAAAGGGCTGATTCTCCTCTAATTTCCTTTGAGGAATTCCTTTTAGATGTGTGAGGGTGCAGCAAAGGTAAAAATGCAAAATCTCATTGCAGCAGAGAGGAGGATCCTGAACTGGCATGGTACAGGAGGTGGTGTGTGTAGAGAGGGACATGGCCGAGCAGAGCAAAGTTACCCAGTAGGATAATGTCTCAAGAAGTCAATGTGCTGCTCTTGGCATAGGTGACCCAGCAGGAAAAACATTTGGTGTGGATCATCCCCAGAAGGGAATGTGGAAGTCTCAGAGGTACAAACTGGGAGCATAACATTCTTGTAGACGAGAGATGAGTAAATGGCACTGATTGTTTATGACAGAATGGCCCAGGGAAACCAGCAGATGGACTGCACAGCAGCAACACTTAACGCTTTGGTTTTTTCCCTGTCCCCCTCCAGCTTCATGGTGTAAAAGACGACCAGTCCAGCTGGTTGCAGAGGAACACACGTTCAGCAGCACAGGCAGGAGGACGTGCTAAGTGCTGCTAGTGCAGGATGCAGCACAGCACCGTGCCATTGGTACTGCTGGTAGCGTGGGTCTCTTCTCAGTCTGTCATCACTCAAGGCTTGATGTACTAATCTTCACTCATAATGTGTTGGCCTCTGATCTTATCTGTTGCTGCTCAGGAGTATGTATCTATTTTTTTGAAGAACTATCAGTACTGACGAGAAGTCACCTTTTTCCTCAGTTGCAGTTTGTTTGCCTTTTGGGGACTGTTTGTTTTATTGAGCAAATTCCTGGCTAAAAATCCAATAGATGGCAAAGGATAATTAAGCAAAAGACAATGGTGACTTTATTTTGTGATGAATTACTTCAGGAAGGAGAAGCAGGGAGACATTAAAATAAGGTTGTATCAAAAAGCACTGTAATGGTTTAATATAGCATAAAAATTCTGCTGCAAAAGGAGTGAATCCATAGATTTCAAAGCACTCTGAATTTATTTAGTTGTAAATAAAAAGGATTTATCAGTGTTAAAATGTATATAGATAATTAGGACTTATCTGATGACTGTTAGTAGGATGGTAAAGAGCTATTTGTATGTAAGTATGGGCATCTTTAAGGGATATATAATATATATTTGTAGTTAGTTTCAGTTTTCTTAAAACCGCAGGGTCTTACTCTACTGACACATGCTGTTACAGTAACTACTGGAGTTACAAGGCTAAGAGGGAGCTCTTCAGCTAGTGAATTACTGACAGATCTGTAATCCTTTTACTGACTTCATCATTTAAAAACTGTCTCCAAGCCTCCAGCCTCCAAGCATCCAGTGCCTCTGGTGTTCACAAACTTCCTCGTGGTAATTCAAACTGCACATAAGCCAGTGTAACTGAGCTGCTGCCTAATGAAGGGATCCCATTCCCCCAGCTGTGCTTTCCCTCTGCCCCCTTTGCATCAAAGCCAATGAAAATGAGGGTACAGAGGCTCAGACCAAGGCAAAGCTGTTCCTTGTTTCTCTTTGGTTCATTAGGTTTGTGCTGAAATTAATTAATTTCAGCATCTGTTGTGCCCATATTAAGTAAAGGGAAAAATTAAATTATAACAGCTATTTGTTCGTAGTGGAAGAATATTGATTTCATTATGAAATTCAAATTGTTCATAAAGATGTATTTGAATGTTCTTATGTATAGGTGATTTTAGGGAAAATGCAATCTCGGGTGTATGTTCTTGAGTGAAGTTTGCAGTGTTTTACATTCCAGAGGATTCCGAGAGTCTCAACTGAGATGAATGGGTCACAATATATTAGCATTTTTCTCGTTTTCTTTACTTACAGTAAGCAGAAATACATGTTCCGTAACCTTGAACTTTAGAGTTATGAACTTATTATCAGTTTGCTTGTCCTCTGCAATGATAACTCCCATATGACACTCAGGTGTCCTGAATCAAAATCACTCAGGTGTCCCATAGGACACTCAGGTTTTTAGGAGCTGGATGCCCCTTATAGAACAGAAACCCTGTTTCTAATGCTTGATCTTCTGATGTCAGATTGAGAAATACTTCCTGCTGATGCGCCTACATCCTTTGAAAAACAGCCCTGATACTGATGGCAAGTTCCAAATAGTAGCTGTTTCTGATTCACCAAGTGCTGAAGTTACATCAGAAGTTAATAGAACACATGAGAACAATATCTTTATTTCATGGAATCACTATGAATATGTTTCTTAGGCCTATCTCAGCTACTTAGTTCCTACTGAACGTAGGCCCAGATTCTTTCACAATGTTTGGTAAGTTTAAACATTTGATCAAGTAGGTTCTGATTCACAGGGAAGCAAACAGGTTTGATTTTTTTTTTTCTTTCCTTTCTTTCATAAATACTAAACCAGTTAAACTGCATTCCTGTTGGCCTGGCGTCCTGCATGAAGAAATAAGTGTTACACGCAGTACGTATGCAATTTCTGGATAGAAAACAAACTGTGGTTCTACTAGCAGGTTTAGCTTACGAATCATCAAGGAAGATGAGGTGCTTCATTTTGTCCTCATACTGAGACACAGTCTGCTAAGATGTGGTTTAGACTATGAAAAATAAGTTAAAGACCAACTGTCTCACTTTCCCTCCATGATTTTAAATGAGACAACCACAGAATTTACTTAAACAGAAAATGAATATTTTATTTCATTCACAGTTGCAGATGGTTTCTTGTATTCATTAATGTCTTTGTGCTTTGTTTCCTGACATCTTTCGACTTCTTGCACATGCTTTTCTTATGTAGTGGGTGTTTTCATTCACTACAATAAATAACTCCTCACAGTGTACTTGTTCTCAGAGGCTCTGGATGAGGGGAGAGAAAGGGACAGTGGATTGGCTACCAGGAAAATTTTGTAATCTATTTACAAGGCAGTAATTAATAAATAAAACCAAACAAACTTTAAGCAGCAGCTTTCCTGCACCTTTAAACAAAATTATTCTTCTACCCTGAAACCTGATTTGGAATGGGACCTTATGTTCACATATTCTTTGGAGTGTTTACAATCTGTAGCAGTGCATTTCAAACACTTGAATGACCTTGCCATTTTCTGCCTACCAGTAGTTTTGTGGAGCTATTTAAGTAGCTTAAATTTTAATCCACAGGTATTTGGAAGAAGGATGAATCAGTGGTCAAAAAACACAGCTCATTAATTTTACATAATAGCAAAAGAATAAATAGGTCAGTATTCTGTGCCTTATTTTACTAATAGCATAGTTTAACTGCTGTGTACTTAGTGTTTATAGGGTACTTTGAAGATGTAATTTGTTGTACAGGACTAATGTTTTGTTCATACATTTCTACATCTAGCTATACTCAAAAAGAAATACTTAACTTGCTTGAAGCCTATTTGGGTTTCTAGTGCACAGTAAAAGAAAGCATGCTGGGATTCAGCTGACCAAGAGCCTCTGTGTATCTACAGTTACCTGGCTAGACCCCCCTCTACAAACAGGAAAGAATGGCTGCATTTGAGGAACAATTGGTTTTGTACTAAAGTATGTCTCTGAAACTAGATCATATGAATCATTGGTGTTCTGCTTTGTCCTTGGTTTTCCAGAAAATGTATTTCTGCCTCTTCAGGTCCTGAGCAAATTCTCTCTTGCATATGCAAGCTTGCAGAAAGCTCTGGTATTCCTGAGCTGTTGAAATTAAATTTCTTGTTGGACGTACTGACAACCTTTTAGATTTCCTCTGATGAATATTAAAGCATTTTTAAGATCTAGAAACTGTCTCACAGGGGGAAATAAACTGATCAGTTCACATGCTAAGCATCTGCCAACTCTGTATTCACATTTTTCTACGCTGTTTTACTTAGCCTTCTACTGAATGACTGATCATCATTGTTACTACTTCCACCCTCCACAGAGTAGAGTGCTCCACGTGCTCAGGAAATATCATTGGGCAACCGATATAAAGACTTCTATTGTATGAAGTTGGGAAAATTAGCATCTCTTGCTAGACGATTCACTGCTGAGGGGTTAGTAACATAGCAAAAGTTTGAAACACCTAGTAATGGAAGAAAATAACCAGGGGATTCATCTGTTTCGAAAAAGATATTACTTTTATTTATTATACTCTTAAGGATTGAACTATGTCTGCATCAATAAAATCAAATTAATGATTGACATCTGGGTACTTTTATAAAGTTATGTCTATTTTGTAAAGCACATGAGAAAAGACAAATGTGACAAGAGAGAAGATATGAAGAGGCAGTGAAATAGCCTTGTTTGTGAAGGTCATGGCTCTGCAGATGCACCCATGATGTCCTGCATCATACCAGTGAGAAGCTACAGTCCCTTTACAGTTCCAGCATCTGCAGATCTGCACTTGTTTAGGCACAGGACCTCCATGGGATTTAAGCATGGGCATAGCACTGAGGGTGCTGAGGTGTAGCACTAAGGGCTGTAGGGATTCAGAACTCAGAAATGCAGGTGTCCGCTTCCCAGGCATGGAGAGTTGTGTGTGGTTCGCCACTGTACTTGGGCAGGCTGCTGCTGCTGCTGCCTGCCAAACGGGTGACGTGAGTTACTGGTCCCACCCACCTAATGACAATCAAATGAAACTTTTCCTCCTGTGTTGAAAGATCTGCATGGAGAAACCTTTCCAGGCCAGGAGCGGGTGGGGCCCCAGGTCTGCAGTGGGGTGCACTGCACGCAGCAGGTAGGCAGAGAATTCTTTTGCAATTTGCTGTTCTCCCTTACCACACAAGCATAAAAGAAACCAGATTAACCTACTGCTTTGATCTTGCTCATTCTTTTCCCCCATGTGAGTAGGTTACATGTGACTTCAATAAATGACAAAAGAGAGAGGAAAACAAGAAATAGCAATTCACAGCTTCTGTACCTTTGGAAACTTGTTAAATCAAGACAATCTAGAGCAATGTTTTCCAAATAACCATGGTAATTCCTCTCTCTGTGAGACATTTACTATTTTTAGCATCCTATGTGGTGTCAAATTGAATCTCATTAACCATTTCAGTCAGCTGAACTACAACTGCACTATACTATTTAAGATTGTATGTAAAACTAAATAGAGATGCCTACATATGCTTGTGGCTATGGTCAAGAATCTGGCATTCCATTGCTCTAGGTGCTAAATTGTTTTTTTAAAAAAGTGGTTAAAGGCAGTTAAAGATGTGGAAAGAAGGAAAGAATTGAAACTGCTGAATGCCCATCTGAGATTGTTTGAAAAGCTGGAGCAAAATGTATTCTTAGTGGGATATATTGATTCTGTGATCATTTTTATTAGAATTAGTTTTTAAAACATTATATTTACCACAGGTACCTGTGCCTTCTGTGTGTTATGAGCCTGGGGAGAACAGGATGCTTTCACTGAGTCAGGTGACAGTCTTCAGAATATAGAAGATCATAGATTCCTGGCTGTCCCAGAGAAAGCAGGAAGTGTGCTGAAGTATTCCTGCTATGATGTAGCAAGATCTTAAGCAGCTGTCTTGTATTCACTGTATATCCATAAGCAAATGTATCAGGAGATTGGAGTGGCTAAACATGGAGCTTGGTGGAGTTCCAATACAAAAAGGGAGTACAGAGGGGATGGAAACAGGGACAGGCTACAGTGGAAACATAGAAACATTGCCTGAGTTTGTAGGGGTAGCCTCAGGGGCTCCAGAGCCTAAATGCAGTTGAGACTTATATGGGAAGCACAGCAAGAAGGGCTTCCACTGGTGTGTTACTATAGAAAGGCTGAGCAAGAATACGTGGAACCATTGCTGAATGGAGGAGGTGATGTAGTGACAGCAGACGTGAACAGAACGGAGATGTTCTAAGGTTTATTTGCCATCTTTACTACCAAAATATTCCATTCCTCTGTGCTTAGGGAAAGGGTCCAAAGAGAACTTCCAGTGTTTAACTGGGGATTGCTTGAGAGAGTTTGACGAGAAAACTCCATGGGAGCACCCGGACCATGGAGTGGTCCAAGGTGCCAAAAATACTGATTAGATGTCTCTGCAGGGCCACTCTATCAAATCAGAAGAGTAATGGAGGTAATGAAGGTTCTTAATAAATGGAAATAGGTAAATGTTGCACCCTTCTCCAAAAAGGCCAAAGATGATCTGCAGAACTGTAAACTGATCAGCATCACCCTGGTCCCCATGGAACTTTAAGGAGTGGGTCCTCTTGAAGAACGTTTCTGGGCATATGAAGGAGAAGGTGATTGGAAACAATCAGCATAGATCTACCAAGGGTAAATCATGCCTGCCCACCTGATTGTATTTATGATTCTATGACTGGATTTGTGGATGAGGGGAGAGCAATGGATACCATTTACCTCAAATTTAGCAAGGCTTTTGACATTGTCTCCAACAACATTCTTACATCTGAGTTAGCATTTTATGGGCTGTGGGTGATTTGGTTCACAAGAGGATGGTTGAATGAGTTGTTCTCTACCCAGAGAATGTTTACCTGTTTTCCTAGTAGAGTGCCTCAGGGATCTAGGTGCTGGAAGCGTCCTGTTTAACATCTTCACCAGTTACCTCAAGGTGGTGATGAAGTCCACTTTCCTCAGGTTTGCAGATGACACCACACTGGAGGAAACAGTGAATATGCTGTGGGCAGTGCTACCGTACAGAGGAAGCTAGGCAGGCTGAAAAAATGGGCCAAGTGGAAATTCAGCAAGGACAAATGAAAGTTTCTGTCACCTGGGAATGCTGAGCCCTTGCATCAATACGTGCTGGGGCTGACTGGCTTTACTGCAAAGACTCTGGGGAGTCCTGGCAGAGAGCACGCTGCCCATGCATCAGGAGTGTGCCCTGGCAGCAAAGATGGTAACAGCATCCTGACTGTGCTAGAGGGAGCACAGCCAGGAGCTTGTGAGAAGGGATTATGCTCCTGCTCAGCACCTGTTAGACCACATCTAGGCACTGTGTCCTTTTGAGCCCCTCCACGGAAGGCATTGAAAAATTGGAGCAAAGTTCTGCTGAGGCCCCCCAGGATGGTTAGAGTCAGAGCCATGTGAGGGGGAGCTAAAGGAACAGGATTTATTCATCCTGAAGAAGAGGTGGCTTCAGGTGGACCTGATAGCAGCCTGCCAGGACCTGTAAGGGAGTGTTCAAGAAGACAAAGCCAGGCTTTTCACAGTGGTAACTGGTGGGAGGACAAGAAACAGCAGGTATAAATTGAAACAAGAAATGTTCGGCGTGGCAATAATGAAAAGAAAAACATGTAAAAAATAATATTGGGATTGGGTAAAATGGTTTAGGTGTCAAGCACTAACAGACCATAAATCGTGAATAATCAGGCACCATTGCCTGTGTTCCTGGCTCCATCCACCTAGCACAGAAACCTAAGATACTTTACCCACCACAGTGAATTTCCATTGGCTAGCAATGAGACCTTTGATATATCCCATACTATTAATTATAACAAGCATATTTTTTTCTGCAAAACACAGCTGTAGTATTTCAGTTAGTGAAGGCTCAAGCCAGTGTCTCCATGGCATGGTGCAGGGCTGTATGCACCTGCCTGCCAGGTTTCCTCTATAGGACAGCTTTATCTATTTGGCCTGGCCTATGGGTTAGGCTTCTTGGCAGAATTTATTAACTGAGACCTAGTGCTGCAGGAATGGGTTGTGCAAGCAACCTGATAACACTGGCTGGCTTTAACATCTGCTGTGCCCCTCTACTGTCCCTCTTCTGTAGTCAGCAAAGGAACTGCAACCTCAAGTCTGCTTGTTTCAACTGGCCTAGCCTTGCCCAGTGTTACATTACTACAGAGTGTGTAAAAGGGTTGGTTTTGTTTGTTTTTTTCTGTTTAAGAAAGGATGAAGCTGGTGTGGTAGGAGAGAATGAGGGCAGTTTCAGCCTTTCCATTGTAGAAACCTGACACAAGGTCCTCACTCACTTCCCTCAGCCATGCAGCCAGAGGTTGTGACAGTGACTCCTTCCTGCGTGTGGAGCATGCTCCAGGATTACTCATAACTCATGTTCACCTTAAAAAACCCTGATGTTTCTATTTAGACACGTATTCCCCAATTTTGAATGTGTACCTGGTTAATATGAAGCAGAACTTGATCCTGCAGCAAAGTAATGCTCCTCTTTCACCTCCTCCCAGCTCTGAGTTTCCTCCTAAAGAACAAGAAAATGTCCAGTTCCTGATGGCTGTAGCATTAAGGATACCTCTAAATTTTGTCACGCAGTGGTCTCAGTATGGCTAGAGGGTTTCAAAATATAGCCTCCAGTCTGGCAAGCATGGTGGCTTTTTGGGTCAGAAAATGAGATGAGTAGTGATTGTGCCTACCCACAGGGATGTTACTATGCCACTTCGGCATGACTGGTAGGAACTGCTCTGCTGTGAGTGAGGCCAGCAGCCCTGGGCTTCAACTTCTAAATAGCATTACTTTTACTCTAGAAACTTACCTTTGAATTAGTCATTAACTCTTTATCATTACCCATTAATGATTCTAAACCAAAAATGTTTAGCTTAATGACTTTATTAGTATAGATCCTAAAAAGTGTGATTCTGCTTAATTTTGGGGAATATCAATCTCCAGAGAGAGAACAATTCATGTTGAATTATGTTGTCGTAAGTGAACCTGTTTGCCCAAATAACTCTCATAGCACAGTAGGGGAGCAATGAAAACAAATGTGGTTCCACCCCTTCGTTCATGGATCTGAATAGTTTTCTGGAGGGCGTGTAGCAACCCAGATAATTTACTGCTAGGAGCAACAAGTGGTTTTCTGGAGGAACAAGTGTCAGAGAAACTGGATTACAAGAGTGCTTCTGAGTCACAGAGTCTTCTGGGATCTTCCTGCATTGGTCATCGCTCAAGAGGTGAACCTGGAGTCAAACTAACAACCAGCTAAATGCGTTTGGTGGATTTTCCTGTTGAGGGTGAGGCTGAGGAAGTATGACTACTGTCCATTTGCCTTTGCAGTGCTGTGCAAAGTAGTAGGAGACTTGGAGCTGATCCTCTGCATTACCAGCTGGTGGCATGTCCACCTCTTCATATACCCATAGGAAGACCATGTGCAGCTGATGCTCAGAGTGACCTGCAGGGTACGTTGCTGCATGGTGCCTAGCATTCTCCTTACCTTCCAGATATCATTCCTTAATTTTTAGTGTCAAGTGGGAAAGAAAACTTTCATTGCAATGGCCCTGGGATTTCCCTTGACACCTGCTGTGAGGAAAGGCGAACCATGATTGAGAACAGCCTCACTTCTGAAGGCAAAGTGGTTGCTGTGTCTACACAAAAAAGTTCTGTCAATATTCTCAAAGACATGAAACTGTGATCCATTGTGGGCATTGTCACATGCAGATGTGAGCAGCCAGGCACTGACAGCAGAGCCTTCATGTTCACTGCTCATCATTTTTGGGGAGTCCCTCTGAAGTGCATGACTTAGTAGCTCAGCCCCACCTGAATTCTTGGGGGTTAAAGCCTGTTCCATAGCTGTATCCTGTGTTGCAAAGGCATGGGTGATTTTAGCATTAGACATCACATGTCACTGCCTTCTGAGTTAGGGAGTTAATGTTTCTAGAACCACTTGTTAAACGAGCAATGCACAAGGTGTAGCTTATACTACATGTGCCTGTTTACAGCCTACAGGAATGGTGTTGCTTCCTTTGTGCTGTTCTCTTTGTGCTAGATGTATTTTTCTGTGTTTTTCATAGATTTTGGGAGACGTCAGGGGCTAGGACTTCTCCACCTATTCTCAGCTTTCCTACAAGCTGTGCAGGCTTGTATGCTGAAGTCCTGTTAATTCCCCACACCTCAGACCAGTCTGATGGAAGACAGAAACAGAGATAAGCAAGACCTCTCCTGTGTAAAACCATACAATGGCTTGGGTTGGAAGTGACCTTAAAGATCTAGTTCCAACCCCCACGCCACAGGCAGGAACAGCTTTCACTAGACCAAATTGCTGAGAGCTCCATAAAACCTGACCTTGAATACTTCCAGGGATGGGGCACCCACAACTTCTCGGGCAACCTGATCCAGTGCCTCACAACCCTCACAGTGGTTCTTCCTGATATCACACAGAATTCTTCCCGATATCTAATATAAACCTACTCTCCTTCAGTTTAAACTCATTCCCCCTTATCCTGTCACTTCATGCCCTTGCAAAAAGTCTCTCTCCAACTTTCTTGTAGGCTCCCTTTTCAGGTACTGGAAGGCCACAGTTAGGTCACCCATAACCTACTCTTTTTCAGGCTGAACAAACCCAATTCTCTCAACCTTTCCTCATTGGAGAGGTGCTCCATCCCTCAGATCATCTTGGTGGCCCTCCTCTGGACTCACTCCAACAGGTCCATGTCCCTTCTCTGCTGGGGACCCCAGAGCTGGATGAAGCACTGCAGATGCAGCCTCACAGGAGTGGAGTAGAGGGGCAGAATCCTCTCCCTCACCCTGCTGCCCACGTGGCTTTAGATGCAGCCCAGGACACGATTGGCTTTCTGGGCTGTGAGCACACATGGCTGGATCATGTCCAGCCTCTCACCCACCAGCACCCCCAAGTCCTGCTCAGCAGAGCTGCTCTCAATCTATTCATCTCCAGCCTGTTCTTGATACCAGGGGGTGCCCTGACCCAGGTGCAGCACCTTGTACCTGGTCTTGTTAAACCTCATAAGATTCCCATGGGCCCACTTCTTGAGCTTGTCCAGGTCCCTCTGGATGGCATCCTGTCCTTCAGGTGTGTCAACTTCACCACTCAGCTCAGTGTCTTCTGCAAATTTGCTGAGGTTGCACTCAATCCTTTCGTCCATGTGATTAATGAAGCTATTAAATGACACTGGTCTCAAAACGGACCCCTGAGGGACACGCACGACATTTGTCGTTGATGAGCATCATGACTCTGAGCCATCAACCACTAACATCTGGATGTGACAGTCCAACCAATTCTTTATTCATCTAATGGTCCACCCAACAAATCCATCTCTCTCCAATTTAAAGAGAAGTATGTTGTGGGCATCCATGTCAAAGGCTTTGCAAAAGTCCAGATAAATGCATATCAGGCAATATATTTGCACAGCCAAATTAAGGGAGTATTCCAACTTCTAAGTTCGAAGTTGGCCTTGCTTTGCATGGATGATTCAACCAGATTACCTCCAGAGATCCCTTCCACCTCAAATTACTCTATGATTCTAACAAACAGAGGATTTTTTCAAAAGAAGCGGTAAATCTGTTCTCCCAGCTCTGAAGTCACCAGGGAGATTACTGGGGCTTCCTGCACAGATCAGAGGTTAGTGAAAATCACACTCTTTCACTTTTTTTCGACTTTGCAAATCACATCAGTGATTAATATACCAACGAGCTTACTATTTCTGGCATTGGTGAAATTATATTCACCTCTGCATGCTCTGAATTTACCCCTAAATTACATGGAAATGCCCACCATAAAATGCATGTATAAATGAAATAAAAGTTCACAAGTGGCCAGATGCCCTCTGCAGACCTTTGCTGACTTTATCGTCACTGATGACTAAACAGTAGCTACTCTTGCTTAACCTGGTGATGTGAAGGCTGGATTGAGTCCTATCCCTAGTTTGCTATCCCTGGTTTGCTCTCCCTACAGCAGGTGAATGAGGATGGGTTATTGTATATACAACAGGTGCCAGACACATTCTCTGGCACTTTTATTTCCTCTTCTTGAGGAATTCACATACGAAGTAGATGGTGACTTGGCACTCAGAGTCGTTCCACTCTCCTGTGCTCAGCATTTCCACACAGTCCTCGCGGCCAGCTGGGTCATGAGGCTCCCCTTGCTTCCAGTTACTGTAGTTCTGCAGCGGGCTGTTGTCTGCATACACAAACTGTCCTTCTTTTTCCATGTCATTCAGCCCAATGAAGGCTCGGAAGAGGCCACTGCTGGAGATGTAGTCAGCAATCAGGGCATTGGTTGCCTCATCTTTAGGCATGGCCAGCGCTCCTCCTCTGTCCCTGCAGTGGATCAAGGCTTCTCTGTAATTCTTCTCTTCTTTCACGATGTAATAGAATTTCTCATCTGTCTCCCTGATACCTGCTATTACTTTAAAGGAGAAGAAAAGTTGCTTAATGGCACATCAACAGATGCTGAAGGTGCTTCTATTCCAACATGACAGTGAGATGATTTTTACATTAGAATTAACACAAGGGAAAGAGGAAAAGTATTCCCAGGACTGAATTTGTGATGAACAGTGAGGACATGATTGGAGAGTGGTGCAACTAATGGGACTGACAAGCACCTTGCACACATTCTAGGACAAGAACTATTCGGTCCTGGTTGGCGTGTCTCCTGTGACATTAAAGTTTTGCTTCATAGATATCTGGTACTAGCCAAATTAAGGCATGCTAAATGGTCAAATAGCAACATCTAACTGGATCACTCCTATTGTATATGTTTGAATATAAATTGTGAAAGAGTGCCCAGGAATAGAAACATAGGGGTATAGATAGCTTTTCAGGCCCTTTCCATGTAGAGGAAAATGAATGTGATTGCTAAAATAAGACATTTTAAATACAGCGTGATAGTCAGAGCTGCTGTAGCACTATGTGGCATTGACAAGGAACAAAACTGTGATGGCTCAGCAGCTTTAAAAGGTAGACCTCTCAACCAGTGTATAACCTAGTGAATTAAGCAGTGACAAGGAGTGTGCCCGGGCAGCTGGAAGTTGGTAGTCTCTGCTGATGGATTGCTCAAATGGTCCTGAGCAGTGTTTGGCATGGGACAATTAACACTCTCCCAGTCAATTCAGGAGTTGCCCCAGGCACAGTTTAGGAGTTAGTAGAGAGACACTTCTTGATAATATCTAATTCAGTTTTGTAGGATTTATAATACTGATGAGTTCTGTGCTGGATGCCTGCAGTGACAGAGAACAGTCTCTAATGCATTTAATTTACTGATGCATCCCTAGTCCTGGAAGCAGCAGTGGAGCTGTCTCAAAATCTCTGATATGCCAGGAAACTCCCCGCTTTCCTTTCAGTGGGTCAGTTTGCACTGTCCACCTGACAGCACTGCCTGCAAATGCGACTTCTTATAACCCGTGTCTTTGAGTGTTGGTCCCCTGTTACAGGAAAATGATGCTTTCACTGAGGGGAGCACTAGGAATACGGTGTCTGCAGCCTTCCTGGGCAGCAGAAAAACCAAGAGGTTTCTATTGCTTTTTGTGCCTCTTTGAAGAAGATTGACACAAACTTGTCTCCTTACATTGCCTGACTGGACACTGAGCCTGAGCAGACTGACAGTGCAGAGGTGGTTAGCAAGCCGTGCCTTGTGCTTTTCATTATTCATTCTGTTGTGCTGTTGATAATTCTTTATTATTTTTGCTTTTAGGCGTTATATTCTTGTAGGTATAAGACTGTCTCTCTTTTGTAGCTTTTTAGAGTGCCTGGCACAGCGGGACCCTCTCTCTGGGTCATCTGTGGATTCTGCATAGAGAGGCAATGGTAGAAGAAGAGCAATGATAACTATTATTGGAGCCAGGTAAAGCCTGTCAAATACAGAAAGATCCTTACCATTCTTTACAAACTTGATGGATGTATTAAGACGAGCAACATTGATATTCAGTTGTCCAACAAATCTGCGGTATCTTCCACAGTCACAGACAGTGCCTGATGCAATACAAAGGGTAGAGGATTTATCTGTCTAGAAGCACTTGTGTGTGTGCCTGGATAATCACCCATAGCCCACTTCCAAAGCTTCTGAAGACCCAGGCTCCACTTGTGGACAGCCAGCCTCACCTTGACCCACTGGCTATACTTCTGTTGATCAAAGCGCTAAATATTTTGGCTCGGTATAATCCCTTGCTAACTGGCTTAAGAATCCCTGCTTTTAAAATGTGGATAGAAGAGTTTGCCATCTTCTTTTGACCCATATCAGTGAGGGATTTGCACATACTCTGCCCATCTCATTATTGATTCAATCTAGCTCCAGAGATGTGGCTTGTCATGAGGATCACTACAGCCTTATGTCTGAATATCAAAGAGCTACCTTTGTATCTGTAATCAGCACAGGTTCCCCAGCCTTCCAACAGAAACAACAGCATCCATGAAATGGGGAACTGCTGCTTTCTCAGTGAAGGAGTTTTGTGAGTATGCACAGAGATGGGATTGGCAAAACTTTGGTAGAAGGACTATGTTAGTGAATTGCTACATGCAGCTGTGGTACATCAGTAAGTCAATATCAACTCAAATAATAAATAGCTTTCAAGCACTGAAGTCTCAGTTATATTGTTTTTTGGAGGGTTGGGTTGTTTTGGCAGTTTTTTTTTGTAAACTGAAATTTGGCTTGGTATAGGTTTTGTTTCTTCTTTTACTCTCAAAAGAAAATAAGTTGTTAATGGTTTCCCATTAAGAACCAAACTGGCATTGCATATGAGATCTCTTAAAAATGAACACAAGTGTAAGTTCAAGTTGGGTAGCCATTCAAGTTATTAGGACTCAGAAGAATGTTCTAACTCATCAGACTCAAGTTCTCCCCCTGTAGGCAAATGCATTGCATTCATTTGGCAACAGATTATGCTCTATCTCCAGTTTTCATCCCCATATTCCTGTTATTCCCAGGAAACTGTTAATGGACTTAATTCCTTTTCTGTTAAGAAACTTTCTTCTAGAATCCAATATAAATGTAAACTGCTGGCTTGTCTGTGTGTTAGTTTTTGTGAAAACAAACATTCCCATTAATTTGGGTAGCTCTTCATATTTTGTGTATGTTGGTGTATTCATAAGCATTAATCATGTCCCTACCCTAGTCTTCATTTTGCTCAACAAAGCATTTTCATTCTCTTCCTGTTTATTCTCAAGTTTTCCCATGGGCCTCAAAATTTCCTGAAACTCCAGACAAACCAACTCTGAAATCAAAAATCTGTCAGACTTGGCCATTCTGCAGAGAAGGATGCATAGCATACCTGCTTTTCCTTTTTTTCCAGGAACCCCTGATAAGCCCTTGGCTCCTTTGTCACCTGAATAAAGAGGAAAAAATATTCTCAGATCTCAGACAGTGCACAAGTCAGGGGAGAGTATTTGAAATCCTGTTTAATAATATATTAACAGCGTGCTTCTGATAGGAAGCTCTGATACTGTACTGGAAGACATGCCAAGTTAAACAAACCATGATTAATTCTGGTGTATGGAAATGAGAAGCCTTTAATAGCTAACTTGCTGATAACACAGGCATCTTGTGTGCTGCTGGTTCCTGGTACCTACTTTAAATATAAACTGCAAAACAATCCTGAGAGGCCAAAAGCACTCCATAAATCTTGGAGAGGTGAGATCTGGGTTGTCTCATGGGCTGCAGGACAGAGCCCTTCCCTGGGTGCAGTAGCTCCATGATGGGCTGAGGCACCAGACAAGGCTGATGTGCACTAAGCCACTGAACTCATGTGTGCCACAGGTTGTGTGTGTGGGCAGCAGTTGGCACCCGCACCTGCACAGGGGGAGGCCAGTAAGGAGCAGCATTTAATTTCAGTTGCAGTTTATGGAAATGTGAATTATTTTCATCCAACTGCTTTCCTCTTCTTTTGTAAATCATAAAAATGATTTACAATGCTCTGCTACTATGTAAGTGGAGGTGACTAGCTTTTTAAAAGATCTCAGCTGTAATTTGGATCAGAAGCAGCTGGACTTTATCTGGAATTCATGTCAGCTCTTCTTTTATGAATTAAACCTTTAGAAGTGAAAAAATACTGCTTGCTCTGCCTTATTGATAGCCATGTTTTGATGAACTTTTTACTTTATATGGTGGTGATTTTTAAAAGAATTTACATGTTGGCTGTCATTTTAATTAGCATTGCTTGACAATGCACACTTGGAAGCTGGAATTTCAGGGTTGCTTCATTAAGAACTAGAATGTTTAATTGTAGATTTAAACAGTGACTTAGTGACCTTTGCTTCTGCAAATAAAGAAAATGAGAAAAACTGTAAGGGGAAAATTGGACATTCAGATTGAGAGAGCTTTAAAGAGATTTAAAGGCTCAGAGCATTGGTTTATTTTCAGATAAAGAAAAGCAATTTGTGACATACTTAATTTTTTGTTTCCTTGATGATTGAAGACACCATAGGAGATACTCTCTGAGTTTTCAGTTGTCTAGGTGCTTCTGAAAACTAGTCCCTCAGACAAAATTCTTTTCTGATACTGAGGCTGGCTAGAGGCCACCAAAGATTTATTAAAAACACTGGTTTGAGAAGCTCCCTGGAGAGATTGTTCCACCCACTCACCAGCATACCTGGGTTGATGCACTGGTTAGAGACCACAGAGTTCCCCTGGGGAAGGTGGAGTCCCTGATCAACTTTCAAGGCAGGTCTCCTTGTGGCAGAATTGATATTCCTTCTTAAGTAGCTCTTTAGAAATACCAGAAAGAAATGTCCAAGCTTCTTCTTAAGATAAATAGAGCATAATTTCATGAAATTATTGTCCAGGCAGACTTGGAGTCTACCTTGATTTGCAAGTAGTTGTCATCCCTGCTTATGCGAGTGTCTTCTTAAAACTCCCGAATCCCTTCCTTACCAAGCTATCCTGTGCTCACGTGACCCAGAACAGTGCAGGTGACCAGGTGTTGCATACTGAACAGAAGCAGGACATTGACTTAGGCCTTCAGTGTCCAAATCAGAGGCAAAAATTTGTCTTTCTCTTTTAGAACATTCAGAGGATTTACCTCATAGAGGCTGGATTTCTCCTTTCCTCTTTTACCGTAGAATTATAGAATAATTTGGAGAGGACCTTTAGAGATCATCTGGTCCAACCCTCCTGCAATGAGCAGAGACACCTTCTAGATCCATCGAAGAGAATTGTTTTTTTAACTCATAAACCAAATTATTTTATCCAAGTAAGTCAGATATAGTGCATGTGGGAAATAAAACAAGAATATCTCAGTTAGCTGTCATCACCAATTTTTATGCATAACTTTATTTGGAGAGCATTGGTCACAGCTATTGTCTGATACTACGCCATATCTGGAATTCTCACAAAACACATATTTACTTTGAGGTAAAAAACCAAGAAAACTCCCAGACCAGAGCTTACCCTTCCCACCAATTGGGCCAATTTTCCCAAGCATTCCCTGGTCACCAGCATCTCCCACTGGTCCTTTGTTTCCTAAGAGAAGAAATGAAAAGGAAATGAGTATGGATGGTTTCTGTAATTTCTTTTCCAAGGCACTGTTTAGGTATCTACTTCTGCTGTTTTTCCTGAGTGTGGCCAGTCTGCATGTGTGGCAAAGTCAGAATGAATGCAGCCCTGAGGATGTTTGGAGGAGCACAGCACAGATCTCTGCTGCTGTAGGATACGAGAGTGGGACATTGCAAGGCACCTTAGTAGAACTGCCTGTTCAAATGCCCAGAAATATCATATTTTCTTACAGAAAATACAAACTAAAACTGCTAGTGAATATTCAAATATTGATCCTACTTCACAGTCAAACCAGGCTGACAGCAATTTTATTCGTTTTCATTTTTCTCCACCCCAGACAAAAGTCTTTCCTTCTTTCTTGAGGTAAAGTTCTTGCAGCTTTGCTGGGAATCCTTCTCAGAGTAGCGTTGCAAGTAGGGAGATAGTTTTACTATATGTGCTTTCCCTGTCTCCAGAGCACCAAAATAACAGATGTACTTTTTAACTGATTAGTAGTTCAAATTCTAAAATAGCTGTCTAATGATGACAGGCCAATCTAGGGAATCTCAGTTTGCACACTCAATTTAACATCGGTAAGATGCTTTCTAAATGGTTGGTTAGCTGATTCCCTTGTATCTTACCTGATGTTCATTTTAAGGTAAGAATCAAAATCAGAAGAATGCATTTAAAAATGGAAAAAAATTTTATTATAGCAATAAAAACAGGGTCATTTTAAAGGTTCTATAAAAGTAAAAACTTTCCTGGTTAGTCTTACACCACTATCAAGGAAGAAAGACCATGGATATGCATTATCATCAGACTTTAAAGATAAATTAAGTTTCTGAATTGCAGTATGCAAACAAGGCTGACACCATCACATTTGGTGTCTCCAAATGCCCTCCACAGGTCACACTGTGGATATGGGATATGTTTAATTGAGTCAAGTTCTGAAACATCTGTGACTGTTCTCAGCTCAGATGCTGCTTGATCAGGGGAACTTCTGTTCTCAGTGTATGGCTTTTTTTGCTCTTCTGCAGAATAGATAACTGAGACCTGATTTTATTGAGCATCCTGATGTATTACTAGGAAATAACTTTCAAAATTCAGTTTCAACTAAAGGATCGTTTGAGTAAGGATCGATAATCTTTCTGATTATACGTATGATCTGGGTCTTCTGAATCACACTCATGACAGCCATATCTGGTATCAGTAGGAATTGCACCAAGATCTCTTAGTATTGTTAGGTTCTCTCTCTGATTAATGTTTGACAGGATTGTGAAATCCACTGGTGCAACAGGAATAAAAAGCATTAAACATCACCAATCATAGGCACCAGTACAGCTGTGTATAATGATGTTCTTATACCAGTAATAGCCAACAAAATGTTATAAATACCTTCTGGTCCTTTTGGTCCAACCTTTCCTTGTTTGCCTACTTCTCCTCTGTCTCCTTTTTCACCTTCATCCCCTTCCAAAAAAACAGAAAATAAAACAACGTGGTACATTTCTCTCAGTGCAGTAAGTACAACTATACACACTCAGAAAGTAAAGTTCACAGGGTTTTTTTCCTACTAATTTCTTTCTATTTCACATTGAAGGCACAGTAGCCATGGAATAAATTTCCAGAGAAAAGATGATGAATTAGACCATCACTAAGAAAAGCTATTAACTTTCCCTTTCAGAGAGGCTGTTACAACATGAGAATCTACAACACCAATTTCTACTCCTACGCTTTAAGCCTTATTAGGTATAAAACAGATAAATAAGCCAATCCTTCTCTGTTGGGAAACTTGTGAACACACAGACAAACTGCCAGGGGAGGCAGTAGGTGTTTATTAATTGTTCCTAGTGATTCTCTTCCTAGTGACTCTGTGTTCAAGGTATGCAGAAGCTTTCAGAATGGGAGGAATGTAAATATGTTGAAATATTTCTTAACAAAGACCTTGGCACTTAATATGGCAGAATTCTTGCCTTCGGTTTTTGACAGATGACATTTGTATGTTGATATAACAAACTTGTTTTGCAGTTACTCCAATGATTTATTTTGAAAAAGTCATACACAGAGTGTCTGTAAGAGGCAAAATCATTGCATTTATTACAGTAGTGCAGAGATTTCTCCAAATGAGATCGAGACCCTCTTAGACAGGTTCATGTGTAGTACTGTACAAACACTTTTACTGTTGTGACCGACAGTCTCTCACTGTGCAGCTTACAGTCCAAAGGTGCAAGGCAGCAATTAGTCAGAAAGAAATGTTATCTCCTTCCATAGGTAGCATACAATGTTTCTTCACATTATGCAGGAAATTTGAGGCACAACTAAAGCTGATTTTTTTTATTTTTTACTTCTTCGTTTTGAGCCAAATCCCAAGAGATTTGCTCATTCTCATTTCCTCCCTGCCCTCCCCCAGCAGATGTAGGCAGGGGACACAAGTCACCTGCACCAAACGGCAGAACTGAGTACAGGCAGCCTTCCAAAGCCTCTCCCCCTGTTCCCTGCCCTTGTTGGCAATAAGCCTTGCAGTGGGAAGCAGTGCCACAGTCTCTTGGCTCAGCCAGGATCTCACGTGTTACTGGCCGCCGATTGTGTCTGTGTCTGCAGCCTGCAAGGGAAGAAGAGGCTGCAGTTCAGCATGTGGAGAGCCAGGGGAGGGAAGTCTGCCTGGATATCAGCAAATGAGAAGTGAGGACAGAAAAGCAGTATGTGACAAGACCTGTATGTGACAATAACCTGTCTCACTGAGGATGGTGCCCCCAAGCCGTGGTAGGAGGTTTCAGGGAACGGGGTGTACTGAGGGTGACTATGACCCAGGCAGCCATTTCCAGACTCTCATAAGCAGTGGTTTAAAGGCTCACCTGAGCCAAGCACTGCATCCAGACCTCTCATGAACTAGTGATTCTTTCCTCCACCGAATAGCCTTGTGCCTTTTGAATCCATGTATACTTTGGGCCCTTATAATAAGTATCCTGTGGCAAAGAGCTTAGTGATTTTTTTATGTGCTGGGGAGAAAGTACCTTCCTGTGGTTGCTTTAAGACTGATCATTACATTGGTCTTTTTTTTTTTTTTTTTTCCTGAGAAATACTTTCCACTCATTCCTAATTTACATTCTTCTACTTCTGTAGTCATAAGTAGCATGCCATGGGCTGTTCTGGGGAGTGATACCAGATGAGAAGTGCTGCGTATTAGTTGCAGCATATAAAACTGTATAGTTTTAGATGTTTGGCACTTTTCCATGCCAGTTACATGGACTGAGCTGAGTCCATCCCTTTATGCCAAAAAAATCCCTTCAGTGTTGGGACTCTTTTGTGGAGGGCAGACTCACCCTGTTGGTCAGGATGCCCTTTGGAGTAGAAGGTCAGTGGTCTAAACTGAGGAAGATAAAGGGCTGAACTTCATCTGTGTTGGAGGAAGGAAGCAGTTGCTAGAGGGATAGACAAGGAGGAAACATGATGTGTATGTGTGAGCTGGCTCACTCAGGCAGTTTGTTTTAACACCAGCTGCCACAGGACAAGATAGGAAGAGAAAAGGCTATAAGCAGTCAGCAATAGAAATTTTAAACATCTCTATTTTCACTGGGTCTTAAAAATACTGTAAAACTCAGTATATATTTCCAAAAGCCAAGCTCCTTAAACATCCAGCCGAAGCTGTGGGTCTGAGCCTCAAGCTGATGGAAGGATCAGCCTGCTTGTACTGGGTTCCAGTCCTGCTGAGAAGGACTTTGGGGTGCTGGTGAATGAGAAGCTGGACATGAGCTGGCAATGTGCACTTGCAGCCCAGAAAGCCAACTGTGTCCTGGGGTGCATCCAAGGCAGCATGACCAGCAGGATGAGGGAGGTGATTCTGCCCCTCTACTTTGCTGTGGTGAGACCCCACCTTGGGTACTGCATCCAGCTCTGCGGTCCCCAGCACAGGAGGGACGTGAACCTGTTGGAGTGAGTTCAGAGGAGGGCCACCGAGATGATCAGAGGGATGGAGGAAATGTTGAGAGAATTTGGTTTGTACAGCAAGAAGAAAAAAAGGTTCTGAGTGTATTAATTGCTGCCTGCCAGTACCTGAAGAGAGACTACAAGAAAAATGGAGGAGACTATTTACAAGAGCATGTAGTGACAGGACAAGGGGAAATGAATTTAAATTGAAGGAGAGAATGTTTAGAATAGATATGAGGAAGAAATTCTGTACTGTGAGTGTGGTGAGGCACTGGATCAGGTTGCCCAGAAAAGCTGTAGATGCCCCGTCCCTGGCAGTGTTCAAGGCCAGGCTGGAGCTCTGAGCAACCTGGTCTAGTAAAAGGTGTTCTTGCCTACAGCAGGGTAATTGGAACTAGGTCATATTTAAGATCCCTTCCAACCCAAGCCATTCTATGATTCTACTGATCATCAAACAGCAGAGATAGAGAATGTGCAGTTTATTTTGCTGTTGACCTCAGTGGACAAAATATTGTCCTTTCCAAACCCATCTGTGAAATCCTTGAGGAAAGTGTAAAAGTCACTTCTCAGTAGCTCAGAAATTCAGAAAAGGTTCCCAGAGGCTGACAAAGGTCTTGAGAAATGAAATTCTGGGAGGAGATTAAGAGCCAATATGGTCATGAAACCCATACAGGGGGAAAATTGTGTGATAATAGAAAGGAAGCAGAGCATGATTCAAAGGCTGGAAAAGCTGGGTGAATCTTGACTATAAATACAATATGGGGATATTTAACAAATGGACTGTGTTCTGTGACAAGAGAGAATTGTGGGAGGATTTTCATGTCCAACCTTTCCCTGTGCAGTTAATTGCTTTGTGTAAGATAGGCTGTAATTCTGGGTCCGGTATAGAAGCTTTGTTTCTTTGGAGTTTCTTTGGCCTGTGAGAAGCAAACCAAATTCCTGCTGACCTTTCAAACCAGAGCTTGTCACCCTGGCAGTCCTCATCATCTCAGGCTCGCTAGTTACGTTCCCTGTGGCCTGCTCTGAGAGGTTAAAGGCTGCAGAGGGACTCTCGTTTGCTGCAGAAGGAAGACCTCTGTGCCAGACACCTTTTCCTTTTTTTTTTTTCTTTTTAAAGAAAGCTTGCTTAGACAGTTAATCTTAGAAACAGAGCCAAAAAAAGAAAGTCAATATAAAAGTGGAGAGGCTGTGATTGCTTTCCAAAGATGTTTTATTCCTATCTCAGTTTCAACATTTCAAGCCATTGAAAGCTACAGTGACTTTTTCTGAGAGACATTGGAGTAAGCTTTTCACACATGGGGCTGCTCCAGATGAAGGTTGTCCTGTACGGACCATCAGATTGAGAGCCAACAGGTGAAAGGAATGAAAGGAGTTGGAAAGTTTGTTCTGAAGATTTTGAGAGGTTATGGAGGGCCTCAACTTTCATTATTCATACTTTGTATAGTATTTGCTTAAACCGTCAAAAGACTAAGGGAGAGGGACGAGAGATCTATCACCTTGGCATAAAGCAGCCTACCACATTCTGTCTTAGTTTCCCTATCCAGAAAAACGGGAAGAAAAATAATTTGTCTGTAAATGAGAGTAATCTTGCTTTTCTCCCCATTTCATCTGAGAATAGGTAGGCCATTACAAAACAAGGGTAGACACAAACCAGTATTAGTTAGTACCATCTCATTGTTAATTTAAGACTGGGTTAAGCCCAGTGCTTGCTAATATGGTGTCAAAATGCGTTGTGTCCTCCTTAAGCTGTCGTGTGTAGTGTTCTCAAATTTTGGCACGAAACAAGAACTCTTGTGTTGTGCTCCCCTCTTGTGGTCTCGCTATGATTTGCAACCAAGTAGGAGGGGTTGTGAGAGGTTGGTTGATGGTTTTGGGCAGGGTTTGAGTTGGCTTCATTTCTAATTTATAATAACTATCCCTCCCTTTCCTCTGGGGCTTCACGTGGATAAGCCATCCACTGTATTAGCTACTTTTTTTCTCTTGATTATCCAGAAAAAAAAAAATCTGTCCTGCTAGTCACTCTGGGCTGGGTTTTTGAATTTTGTATTACTGTGGTTTGTGCAACATGAGTTTTCTGATCCCTGACCTCATATGCTTGTAATCTATACCTAGAGGATAACCTCTCCTTTGTGCTGCTTTACACTTGTGGCAGTGCCTAATTAAATTTTAATCTAATTAGCAGATTGTCACCTTAAAACTGTGGTTGCAGGGATGTCAGATAATGCACTGCACTGGCATTTGAAGCATGGGTGAAGAAGCACTTGAAATCAGTAACTGAAGTAAGATCATTTCTCAGCCTTGTTAGTATCCCCTCAAGTTGATTTGTTTCTTCTGTGTTACAGATTTAAAATAGCAGATTACTAAAATGAATGCCTGAAGCAGTAAATTACTCGACTCTTCCAGCTTGGGACTGTGCAAGGCAAAAGAAAAGCAGAAGCCATGAATAGAAAGTGACTTTTGCAGCCATTAGAAAATTTTAATTATAATTTAGAGGGAACAACAGACCTTTCTCCTATAAACAAATTAATGAAAATGCTAAAGGTCTAATCACCAGCAGGATTTTTAGGCAATTGAAAGGGGCTCTGTCTTGTTAGGACTTTCACTGAAGAACACAATATTGGTAAGAATTTAAGTAGTAAGATTTTAATGACCTTCAAGTGCCTCAGATTTCCCTGCTGAATCTTTTGTAGGCAATTTATCTGGCTTGTATTCATGAACTGAGGATGTTTTCTGGTTTATATATATTGTTCTCATATATCTAGTGACTCTCCAAATCTTGTGATCAAGGGCTGACCCTGGTTTTTGGAGAACCAGAGTGTAATTCCTGGGGGTTACAGAGCCCACGTGTTATCAACAGAGGCAGCCCTGCATCACTGTGAGAGCACATCTGCAGGCTGCCTAAGGGCTAACGCCAGGAGGAGACTCCTGTCTGGGCTTATGCATGTGTATCTCTCTCAGCACATAGTCTGTTCTCTTGGAGCCCTGCTCAGACTCCCTGGGTCCATGCAAGGACACTTTGTCTGGTGTGCTGGCAAGCCATGGCCTCAGATCAGCTCCAGTTCCTGTCTCCTGAGCAAAACCACTACAGAAATGTTAATGCTCTCTCATCCTCTCTTTTGCAGGTATATCTTCTTCCACACGCCAGGGCATGCCCACCCTTCCAGGTGGAACACCACTTATGCTGGGCTACAGCACAGATGTCCTCCTACATCAGATACTCTGAAATGGAAAAAAAGCCCACTACCAGCCAAATAGTCCTTGAGAAGCCCTGGGCCATGACTAATCTGCTGTGAGGGGGGAAGGATGGTCAATCTCGATTAGTATACCACATGGGTGCTTTGCACAGCTTGCCTTGGATGCATTTAGCATTCCTGGGCATAGCCAATGTCCCATCACAAAGATTTTGTATGGAATTTGTTACGCAGTTTTACCCTCTGATCATGTGTGACGCAGTTCTGCTGAGCAACATGCTTGAGTCCCACCGGAGGTGACAGAGGGACAGATCATCCCCATCTCCAGAGAGAGAGTGTGAAGAGTACAGGTGATTTCTGCCTGTCCTGAGTGTTAAACTAAAGGGATAAGGAGATGTGCATAATTCTGAAGCCTTGAGAACTCTGCAGGAGCAACTGAAAGCCTCACCCTCCTGGAAGAACCTTGCAGATAACCACAGGATTAGCTCTGCGGCCTGGGGCGCTGAGTGACCCTGAGCAGGGAGAACCTTTGCAGCACTTGCGCCTGCACAATAACTCCTGAGAGAGTTTGTCACCAGAGGGAGTCACAGACTTTAAGAAATAAGCAAACACATCCCAGTTTGTATTTCCAATGTATGAGCACATCACAGTTACGTCAATGGAAAGACTCAAGATTTCCTCTAATTTCACTTTCAGTGTCTTTTAGATCTTTAGCAAATTTTCCATAGCAGTGTGCATTCTTGCTTTCACATTATATATGGCTAGTGAGGACAGGATTTCTTGATGATCATCTGTCCATCTGACATGATGTCCTCTTCCCTGTCCTTCCTCCTCACTTCAGCTCCCAGCACTGTCCTGCACACCTCCCTCCCCTCTGCCTGATGCTGAGCACTCTTTTGACCCTGTGTTGAAGGAATTCAGCTCCCTTAACAGAGGAATATCAATAAGGCAAATACACATTTTTAGTGAGTGACGTGAATCAGCCCAGTGAAAAGTGTGGTGAGTAAATAGCTGAGCCAGCACAAGGTGAAGGAGGGGCCACATGGTCAGAGTGTAAGAAGAAGATGATGTTTGGTCTCCCTTTTTGAAAGAAAGCCTGAAAGTTGAGTGCAGCTGTAGTGGGAAACTGCATCCATGGCCACCCTCTCAGGTGTCCTGCAGGAACATACAGGGCTCCATTCCTCCATTCTTAAACATGTACTCTTTTTTCACCCAGGTCCAAACTAGACAACAGGATCCCTTCCCTTGTGAAATAGAATCTTCAAGAAAAAACTGAATTCTCTGCTTGCTTTTCTACTTGTAAACATCCATTGACTTCAGTAGGAATACCCTCCACTGCTATTGCATTGCATGAGTCATACCCAAGCCTTCAGTAGGCTCAGTGAACCTCTGCTGACTTGTATTATTTGGAACCTGGGGGTTTTGTGCATGAATGGAACATATATTATTTCTTTAATAACGCAGAAATAACTTAAATTATCCTTGATTCTCCTTTTACCTGATCTGCTTGATTTAATTTTCCCAGCCTGTTTCTCTGCCATTCTGGCATGGTCTCAGAGACCCATGAATTATTTTGGCCTCAGGGAGGAGTCAGACTGCCATTGGTAAGAAATACAGACACACTATCTTTTGAATTTATGTGTTTAAGCCCTCCCATACATGCTTTGTAGCTCAGACTGATAAACATCAGAAATTTATTGTACACTAAAATGAGGAGTTTTAAAAGCCATGAAAAATAGAATTATGTGTTGAAATGAAAGGGCTCTTCAGATCAAACTTGAGGCACTAAGAGGGAAGTTTAGGTACAGTTTTGAACAGCTTATAGGATGTGGTAAAGCATTTTATATTTTTGGAAGGACATGTGCATAACAGCATATCTGGTTTCTGAGAGAGTTTGAGATTTTCCAGGAGTGAAATTGCGTAAGCACAATTAAAGCTGAGAGGTGGACAGCTATACTGGAGACCACAGTAAATGCTATTTTGAGGCCCCAGCCAATGTCAAAGAGTTTATAAGCATCATTTGTCAGAAATAATGATAAGGAAACATCTAAATTGCTATGGGAAACTCCCAGTACTTTTCAGATTTCATCTCATTCCAGTTTCTCAACCTGGATCTGGTTCAAGAGTTTTCAAAGTTCCTGTGTCTGGATTTCAAAGGAAATGAGCTGGGACCTGGGACAGATAGCCAGCCTTCTGAAGTGCTGAGCGCCCAGGAATCCATGTGAAATCAGCTTTCACAGAGTCAGCCCCTGCCCCAGTCATCTTCTCCCCCTGCTCATGTTTTTAATGGGAGTTTAGGAGTCAAAGCTTTGGGTTCTTTGATTATTTTTTACCCTCATTATTTACTCAGAACAGGTCAAATCCCATCTCATCTACATCAGCCCACTTAAAATTTCCTTTGCAGGTTAGACAAAACTGAGCTTCCAGTCTATAAGCAAGAGCAAGCTGGAAGAAAGGATAGAACTGGGACACCCCTTGAAGGCAGAGCCTGGAGGAGCAGAGCCTGGTGTTCCTGATGCTGCCAGGGCATTGAGCAACAACTGGTGCCTTTGCTCTCACTGTGTTAGCTACTGCTTCCCCACAGTCCCAGATCCTTTCTCAGCAGCGGGAACAGCCAGCCTGCTTCCAGGCCCAGAAGGGTAGAAAGCAAGCAATAGGGCCATGACTAGTTTTACTAGGCCAAGCACCTGGCTGCCCTGGCAATTTCGTCGTTTTGCTCATGCTTGATCTTGTTCTCTTTGGATCCAAGAAGTGGATGAAGTACAGAACTTGGTCTTTATTGCCCCAGTTACTCAGCTGTGGATTGGCATTACCTAGTGTAAGTTTTCAGCCTAGTTCCTGTGCCACAACAACCCAACCAGGACCAAGTTGTTCCTAACATCTCAGATTAAACACCAAAAATCACTAGTTAGGAACACTGAAAGTCTGTACTTTCGTGTTGTTTTGTTCCTTCGGTATTTCAGTAAGAATTCTAGAAAATACCTTACACTGCCATTTAAGCCAGATTGCTGTGTACCTCAAAAGCTTTTTCAGGAAGGCAGCACTAGACAGCCATTGTAGTGGGGCTATTTTAATTGAAAAAAATCCCCTGGTTTTGAGAAGAGATCTGAGTGTTGCCTAGAAAAGGAAACTGGGAGAAGATTGCCGGCCTTTGCCTTTCTCTTATTCCTTTTTTTTTTTTTTAATTTTCCGTTTTTCTGGAGTGTCTATTTAGCAAATTTCTTTGCATAATTCTCTGCAAACAGACTTCAATTTTCATTTGCTTGCACCAACGATGGAAAACAGCAGATGGATGGCGGGAACTGCAGTTGCCTGGTGATCATCGCGTGAACCACCAGAGGTCAGGCTGAAACTCCTGATGGTTTGTCACGCTGAACAGTTTAACTCAGACCCACTTCTGTCATTGCCACGCAAAGTGCAAAGGCTGACAGGACATTTACTACATTCCTTTTGTTGCTGGGAGACTGAAGTCTTAGAGAGTATTTTTTAGCTCTTATACACACGGTTAAACACGATGGTTTTGCCTCATGCTTTTTGGGAGCTGTTGGGACTCTCATAACTGGTTTGAAGGCTTTCCTGATAATTAACCTGGAACTACCCTTTTCTGTTTTTCATCCCATCACTCATGTCCTACTTCTCTTGTGACATCTCAGGTATGAGCATACCAAATAGTGTATTTTTGAAGGGGAAGAATATGGCTTGCACAAAGTAACTTAGACAAGTTAAATGTGGCTTACATGTCGACAAAGTGGCCTATTTTCACAACACTAATGGCCCTTCTTAAACAGGTGATTTTCAGGGTGAGCATGTGGAGAGGTTGGGAGCTTGCTCCTGTAGCAGCTGTGAATTCCTAGATGACAGAGTGAGAAATGCAGCCCCCAGTAGTGCAAGCAATAAAGGGTTATAAATTCTGAGCCTCTTCGAACAAGCTCACTTCTCCCTCAGCTTTCTACTCTCCTCTGGGCTGTGTGATGGAAATGGCAGTATTGCTGTTGCATAGAACCAGGGACCATCCCACTTGTAGCACACAGACTGGATCTAGCCTACAGGACAATTTGTACCTTGCACTGGGATGGGTGAGGTGGAACAGTGTAGGAAGTCTTAATAGCTATTGAATACCTTTAAATTCCTTTGACTTCTGGTTGCTTTGGACCGTTAGACACTTCCATGTTGTCATGGAAGGAGAAAGTTGCCACAACAAGAATCTGGCCCACGTGGTGGTAGAAAAAAGCTGGCCTCAGCACCTCTGTCTTGTGGGAGCACCACCATGTTTTACCATAGCTGGGATGCTGAGCAGAGGGAGATGAGCGGGTGAAACTTGTGCCAGGTAGGTCAAAACACATTTTTGTGAGAACAGTGGACAAAGGGACACAACAGATGTAGCACAAGAAATAAAACCTACCGCAGGAGAAGTCAGAGGCTTGTCCACTATTGAGCTTAGAGTTTAAGCAGCTTGGATCATGTGCTCTGAGTCCATAGACATAAGATGGATAGAGCAAAACTGGCAACAGGACAGACTTTTTTCTGCCGTATTAGGTCAGCATGTTTCACACTTGACTACAAGGGATGCCTGAGGAGTAACAGGGTAGTTCACACACTCAGCCTGCTTGGTCTTTGGTTGCCCAGATGACTGGTAGTTAAAACAAATAGTGCCATTGAGAGCTGCTTTTAACTGTCCCGGATGAGCTCAGCTCTGATAGGAACTGAAATTAATCTATAGGATTACATCACATAGTCTGCAAAATAATATTTGATGACCTGCAGTGGATGAGAGCCAGTAATTTGGAGGTGATTTATTTGATACTCCTTCTACCAGTCATGGATCTTGGGCATAGTGTGGGCTATGTCAATATGTTGGTTGTCTCATCTTGTGTCTTGGTGTCAGCCAGGAGGCAGCAGGACTGCTAATGACTAAATTCTGACTTTCTCAGTACCACACTTGCAAAGAACCATAATACCTAACCTTCAAATGCTCCCTATACAAGCTACACCACAGAAACCAGCTGGAGTCCCAGTTACTATGTGTTGTCACAAGACCACCTCATTAGCCTTGTGACTTGTTAAACACAATCCTGTCAAACTTTGTTCTCCAGCCTGCCATTACTTAGATACTAACTAAACCCACTCCCACTAGCTCCCTTGGGGATCATTAAATCTCTCTGCATTTATGCTGTGGTAGCAAAAGTTTAAGCTTGGATTGTAATCATAAAGAAATTAACTTGCTGATTAAAAATGGTCCTTTAAGCAACATGCATTTGAATAATCCATCATAAAAACAAATGAGTCTATAGAAGTGCTCTTGATTTGATAATCTTTTTTTCTGCTTTAAATTTACATCAGTTGCACTTTTTTTTTCTCTCAGTCTGTAGCCCATAGAAAAATACAATGAATTACTAAAAAGAAAGCAATAGTTTGAACTGCAATAGCCATGGTGTGGAATATATATTTTAGATCTGTTACTACAAGATAGATTTGTATGTCATGGACTTTAATTTTTTGCTAAGATACCCTCCAGGCAATTCCAGCAACATTAACTGTGTTACAGAAAAGGTAACCTAGTGCAGAAAATTTGGTTTCTCGTATTTGCAAAGTGTTTTGAAGATAAAAGACCTGTATATGCCAGGGCTGATCCAGTTCTTGTTGAAATCTGTAGCTAAGGTCCTGTTTAATTGAACAAGAGCTACTGGATCAGGTCTGATGAGTGCAGGAGAGATGTGTTTGCAAGTAAACATTTGTAAAAAAAGACTTTTTTTACATTTTAAATACTGCATACCTCTCCCTGTCTGTAAGTGCAAAGCAGACCATTAGCAGTTCACAATAGGTGCCTACTTTTAGACAAGTTCCTCAGTTTGTAGCTGTACTAGTTGGGTGATGAACACAAAAAGTTAAGAGAAGATTTATGTGGCTGGAGAAAGATGCAAAAGACATCTCCAACTTATATGAAAATATGTGATACTGTTCCTGAAACGGAAGAAAAGCAAATTTAAATATCTTTGCTTCATAATTTCCCCCCATTACAGTTCTACTTTCCTAGATGTTTGTACAGTCCACAATAATTCACATCTTTCATGCCCAGCCCATGCCACAAGCCCTCCATGTCTCTATTTTCAAAAAATCAGCCTTTAGGAGGACTGGTCTCAGCATTAGCAACCTGATAATTCCTCACCTTTTGGTCCAGGTAAAATTGTGTGTGTTGAGCAGACATCTGTTGTAGGTCGATTGTCAACATCAAAACCAAAAATCTGAACTTGGAAGATAAAAAGCACTACAAGAGTCCCGTATTTCCTTAGCTGTTGTTCTTTCTTGCTGCTCATCCTTGCAGCTTCTCAGGAAATGCCTTTCGTTGTTACGGTCTTAAGAAATGCAGCTGACTCAAAAATAAATGCTTCACTAACTGGAGCAGTGGAAAGATTGGGAGCTACATGCAAGAAGAGCTAAATAAAGTGAAGAAAAGAGTTTGATGATGCTGTAGTTATTTCTGTCCTGCGTATTATCCAGGATATTTATTTAACACTGACAGCTGTTTATTCCGATTTATCTCCTATCTGTGAGATGTTAGCTGCATTTGCTGTGGAAAATTTCTTCAAAAATGGGAATATCTGTTCTGTAATTTTTTTTCCTTTCAGCACTGATTCTTCATGCCCAGCTTTTCACTTACTCAAGAGACAAAAGACTTTGGTATTGTATCCAAGTGTGTACTAATTAGTTACAGGATACTTTTGCCTGGTTGTGTGCTGAAAGTACTACAGACTTCAAATAACATGTGATACTTTTCCACAAAAAGAGATACTTTTCCACAAAAGCTTTCCTCCAAGGGGACTGTTAGTGACAACGGACAAGCTGCCAGTTCGCCGTGGGTGGGAATCACTGTTGCTATTTCACCGCCTTTGGGTGCCATGTACCCGCAGTCCCCAGAGTGGCAAACGAAAAGTTGATGTGATCAATGGGTATTTTAGCCCAAAACCCACAAGTGATGGTTTTATGCTTACAGATAGCTCCACACTGCTTGCTCCAAGCCAGATTACTGTTGGTAGACACAGTACAGAAAGGGCACACTTCAGAACGGAAGATACAGGACAAAATGAGCTTGAATGACTGCAGCACCTCCTCCCATAACACTTCTTCCATGCACTGGGAGAGGCCATATATCAGGACACTGGTCTAGCATATGTCCCAAGAGTATGTTATGTTTGGGTTGTCTAGGAAGCTGCAGCTGGTTCAAATCTGCGTGAGGCGGCTACCAGGTTTTCAGTTGGCTGCTGGGACTTTGAAAATAGGTGTAGGAGGTCTCTTGGATGGAGGAACAGGTAGCATGCATCCTTCCTTTTGAAAGGAGCTGTGACAGATATCTGCCTGTGTGCAGTCCCTTCCTAGAAAAAACTCTAGCTTTCTCTTAAGGAAAGCACAGTAACCAGGGACAGAAGACTGTTTGACACAGCCTAGTAGAAAAGAAAGGAGAGATGAGTATTTGTAGTATTTCCAGTAACTTCGTTAACTTCTGGTTTCTCCCACAGTGAAGGAGATAACTACTCTAAAAGCCAAACTATGCTTTTGAACTGTGTAGTGTGTGAGAGCATGTTTGCTTTCCATTCTAGGCAAAAAATATATTCCCTATATAATAGCTTTTCAGAGTTTTTCCTTCTTATTGAAGAGAGTATTAGTTCCCTAGTCCTACAATGTTTCAGCCTTTGGGCAGACAGAGTAAGTAGCAGTACTGATGTAAAAGCCAATACCTTCTCGTAAAGGTTGAAGGAAGGCTTCAATTTCAGGCTTTCATCTGGGATAAAACGTTGACACTCATCTCCCTCTTTCTACACTGGTCACAGACTGTCCCTCTTTTCAAAACACTTTTCTTTTTTGCTGAAGTGTATACAGTACTTCAGAAATAAATAGTGGTCTCTGTCCTAAGGAATGTCATCTAACCAACCCCCTCAAATGTGGCCTTGATAATGGGTACACACAGCTAGAGGAGGAGGAAGGAGAAAGCTGGGATTATAGTTGAGTAGAGTTATACCAGGAATAAACTTGTTCCTCTGTGATTTGCGTTGGGCACTGTGCCTCTGACTTGTACACTGTAAATCTGTTTTATTTATCTTTTTCTTCCCTTCACTTTCCATTTTGTGAGCAGAAGGTCAATGTAAGAGCAAGAATAGAGAGCGTAGGAGTGGGAAGCTAGTGTACTTAGCTTTGGAGGAGGCATTTTGAGAAATGTTGCCAAACTGACATGAATGATACTATCTGTTCCAAAGTACTGAGAGACTTACAGTGACTTCTTTGTTATTTATCAGGGATAAAGAGGGGTAAGTGTAAGTGAGAGAGGAAACCATTTGTTTAGCCACTTCAGTCACTGTCCAGGACTAAGCAGGGAACATTTTTCTAATAGTGCTGTGATCATTTACAAATGTTCTCATTCCACATTAGAAAATAAATCAAGACCCTACTTCCCCCCTCCCACAGTCACAAACCTCCTGAACATATAGTGAGAAATTAATGTACCTAAAATCTTGGTAATGAAGACACTTAAAATGTAGGAGCTCCAGATTCAGATTATTTCTCTGCCTAATTCAAACCAATGTTTGCACTAGAGCCTTAAGGTTATATTGCCTTATTACAAGGCAGTATGCTAATCAGTTATGTCTTGCTGTATGTTGGACCAGAAACACTGTCCTGGAGCTAGAAAACCTCCCTGAACAGGCAATCCATCAAAATTGATATACTAGCCTGAAAAACTTGGGTTTTGGCAAATCAGTATTTGTCAAACCAGTTTCACTGAAAAATCTTCAAACGGCTTCATTGCTGATGGAGATTTAATGAGGCAAAGTGCCTATTGTGCATGTTAATTCTCACTGAATCAGGCTTAAAGAAATGTCTGTAGGCAAGAGAGGAAAACAAACAGCGTTGTCCAGACATAAAAGACAAAAAGCAAATACTTTGAAGGGCATGAACGTTTTACAAGAAAACTCTAAGGAGACACAAAAGAATATCTTGAAAGATTCTGTTCTTTGAGATGAGCACTGCTCAGGTAACCTTTGTGTCATGCATTGCCTATTTGGAGTCCAAGTAACTTCCTTGGAAATTTGTAATTCCTTTATAAGCTTATTCTTCAGATGTTAGTAGTTAAATGTCAACAGACTATAAGGAATACAGATAACATCCTGAAATAGCGTTCATCAAAAACCAATTTTAATAATTTGTAGGGTTCCAGATCCTGTGGTTGGACTCCAGGTTAATACATCCTGCGTGTAACCATGGGCTGATTCAGCCATCAGTTTTGAGAGTCTGATCACATCCTTTCTAACCCAAACTGAGTATTAGGGAGAACTTTCCTCTTCTGTAACTTACTGTACTGATTAAATTTGGGAGCATCTGAAGAAAAAAAAAAAATAAAATTAGAGTATTTCTCCACTTTGGGATCCTAGATGGTTTCAGTTCTCCTGCTATCAGAGGTCATGATCATTTGAGATATTTCAGTCTGTCATACCGGATACATCAATCGCAGTGGCAGAGCTTAGAGAAAATGGAAAAGAAAGAGCAGTAACACATGGTTTTCACAGTGTAGGGAGGAAAGTAATCCTAGAGCTATTTTGTAAAACCTCGTTTTTGGTTTTGACACCTTTCAGTGACTACTTGAGCCTGTAAACACAGTCTCCACCAGTTGTTGTTCCTCTGAATAAAATATAAACAATTACGAGATCTTGATATGCCTGAAAATAACTGACAAAAAGAACCAAACTAAGAACAAAATTCTCCAAAGTCTCCTTGCTTATATGTTTAGTAAACAGAGTTTCTAAGACTCTAATGGTTATAGATAATTCTTGTTGGATGTTTGAAAAGCTTTATCAGCCTCAGCAGTATAGAAATATACGTTCCCCTCTCAACTATAATCTCCCTGGTTTCCTGCTGAGGAGTTTTACTCTACTTTGAGATGGATGTCTTGAGGGATAGATGTGGGCTTTTTCTGGCACAGGCATGGTGCTCTTGAGATCTTTAGATCTGCATTAGAGCTTACAACTCCTTGTTGGGATGTTCCTACCTCTTCTTTCACATTCCTAGCCCCCTCAGCTTTTAGCCTGTAAAACAGAAATGCTGATGCAGATTCCAGCTCTGTCTGCTGTGAGGTAGGAGGGATTTGGAGACAGCTATTATCCAGGGAGAAGAATGGCTGGTCAGCATTGAAATTTCCGAGGGAGCTTGGGTTGCAGACCACAGATTCAGAGAGATGCTGGATGCTGTATGAGGTGCAGTACTGAACCCTGTGCCCCCTTTTTTAAATAGACCTCAGATGCGTGTGACTTCTGCTCACTCAGGTAGCACTGCATTACAACTTTGCATTTCTAACTTTTGCACTTAGCAAAAATGTCCTGGCTTACAGGGAATGTGTTATAAGCACTTTTACTGTGAACACTTGGATTGAGAATACTTCTCTGTCAGTGAGCGTGCAGGCTTTCAGTTCTATTGAAGACACCTTTGACTTACGGCACCAGCCTTCCAGAGAGGCCTAAGACAGATGCATGTTGCTATTGTTTTCCGTGCAATCACGCAGAGAAGCTGTCCAAAAATGTAAGTCATTCACATATGCATTCAGAGATGTGATAGAAAGTGAAATATTCAGTGTGGTTTGTAATTGTGTTTATATAAGTGCAGCCTCTTCCTGTGTCAGAACAGATTTTTGCAAACAAGAGGGCAATGATTCAGTTCCAGGGGAAGACTGACAAAATAAACCCCAGCTTCTACTGACCTGATGCAGTGCTGAACAGTGTCCTACCCTGGGAAAATATTTCCTGCTTCATTTTCATAAATATTTATGTAATTCCTTCTGGGAAACATGTCTTCTTCAGAAAACTGAACATGCTGCTCCCTGACATAAATTTAACTATTTGTTTACACATGAGAGATTATGGACATCTACCCAGCCTTAGATTTTTACATTCTTATCTCAGGCATTTCAGTCTTTTAGAGTTGTTCTTCAGTCTCCTCCTAGAAATCGAATCATGTCTTGAGCCATGGAGCTTAGTTCTGGCTCTGGAATTTGTACATCCCTGATGCTCTTTGGAGAGTTGTTATTTTGGGCTGCAGAAATAAGAACCAAATTTAATGTTCTGTTTGCAATCACAGTTCTGTCCTGCATAGTTATGCCCTTCCCATTCTGGTTTGAGGCTCCTTTCTTAAAAAAATAATCATGTAAGCAATGAAACAGAGGATTGCATGGCTAATGAAAGTATTTCTATTTAGAAACAGACCTGTACACATGGCTGTGAACTGAAATAGCACTTGTGTGTAAGTCTTTTGTGTTTGCTTTCTAAATTTATAATACAGACTAGTGGCAAAGTTGTGCACAAGTTTCCCCAAGAGAACAGGTATAATCCCCACTACGACAAACTGAAAAAGGATGATTCTGCTCTCTAATGTTTTTTAAGAGAACAGAAAAAACACTGATATTGAAGCACAGACTGACAGAACCTTGTACGAAGCCTTGTATTAGAGCAAAGCTCAGCTTTGCTTTCCAACGTGATCACAACCCTTCCATGAAGCGGTGAACTGTGTGGAGTGCTCTGGAAACAGCCATGTGATGGGTAGCAGACATAGTAACAGGAGATGGCAGATGTTAATCATAGAATCATAGATGTTAAGATTGTGTCCGGGACAAAACACATTAACGAATAAGTGGTACCTAGGGAATGTGCAACCTGTGGATTTTATATGGAACTTGTTTATCATGCAGAGCAATGACAAAACTTCAAAACACAAGCTCTGCCAGTTCTACATGATCTTAGTCCCTTGGTCCCAGAACTCAGCTGCTGTGCCTTGCATTACCCGTTTGACCTTAGAGGTTATTATTATACAGAACATCTAAATTTATAATTATTTAGTTTCTATTTTTATTTCCTTTTCAGTTCAAACACTGCTACATGTTTTCCAAGTAGAGCCACAGCCAGCTTTTATCACTTTGTTCAGCATTTTGCAAAAGAAACACCAACAAACCAGGAGGCAGCTACCTGGCCCAGAAGATTTATGAGCTCATCCAACAAAAAGGAAAGGCAAGGACGTGAGGAAGATGAGAGTGGGAGACACACCAAACAAGGAAGGGTCCACGGGAAACCAGAGAAAGCTTAAAGACCTCCCTTCTAACTTATATTCTCCTGGCCTTGGTCACTGCCTGAACCCTGTTACTAAATGTGTCTCAAGACATCTGTATAGCTCAGTGAACTCTCTCTTGCATCCTGAGTTGCTTCCCTGGTGCTTGGGGACTCACAGGGTTGTGTAATATGTATTGTAACATTGGTTTTATGTATGTGTGGGTGTCTTCGTCAAGAAAAAGAAAATTTGAACCTTATTCTCCCACTTTCCTAATTATTGTCTGTCAGACTTTTTGATAGTGATGGGCAGGCAGGCTGATGGTGCTGGCTTATTTTCCACTTGACAGCATCAAAAAACTAAAGGAAAAAACCCCTTTACTCAGTTCATACTCAGAAAGTTGTTTGTTTTGTTGTGTTTGGTTTGGGTTTTTCTTTTAACCTGCTAATGTATTAGTCTTCTTATGACTTCAAATTTTGTGTAATGAAGAAAGACTTTAAAGTGATGGGGGTTTCCTCCTCAGTTCTGGTACCTCTGGAGCTTTTGACCTGTGATTTGGAGACCAGAAGGCTGGATTCCCCTCTCACTTCCTATGCATGCGTCTGAATTACACAGAATTACAGAATCACAGAATATGCCAAGTTGGAAGGGACCCACAAGGATCATCGAGTCCAACTCCTGGCCCTGCACAGGACCATCCCGAAGAGTCACCCCAAGTGCCTGGGAGTGTTGTCCAAACGCTTCTTGAACTCTGTCAGGCTTGGTGTTGCGACCACTTCCCTGGGGAGCCTGTTCCAGTGCCCAACCACCCTCTGGGTGAAGAACCTTCTTCTAATATCCAACCTAAACCTTCCCTGACACAACTTCAGGCCATTTCCTGTCACCACAGAGAAGAGATCAGTGTCTGCCCCTCCTCTTCCCCTCACGAGGAAGTTGTAACTGCAATGAGGTCTCCCCTCCACCTCCTCTTCTCCAGGCTGAACAGACCAAGTGCCCTCAGCTGCTCCTCATACGGCTTCCCCTCAAGGCCCTTCACCACCCTCATTGCCCTCCTTTGGTCACCCTCTAATACCTTAATATCTTTCTTGTGGTGCCCCAAACTGCCACAATATTGTAGGTGAAGCTGCCCCAGTGCAGAGCAGAGTGGGACAATCCCCTCCCTCAACCAGCTGGTGATGCTTTGCCTGATGCCACCCAGGACACGGTTGGCCCTCCTGGCTGCCAGGGCACTGCTGACTTATATTCAACTTGCCATTGATCAGGACCCCCAGGTCCCTTTCCATGGCACTGCTTTCCAGCATCTCATTCCCCAGTCTGTATTAACATCCAGAGTTGCCCCATCCCAGGCGCAGAATCCAGCACTTTCCCTTGTTGAACTTCATATGGTTGGTGATTGCCCAGTCCTCTGAATTGTGGATACTTGCTTAGATGTACAATGTGGTGTCATTACAGCTGGGTTTTAGTTTAATAATTTAACATATAAATTACAGCACTAGCACAGACTGGATAAAAGCACTGCTGTGGCTTCTACCATTTGGAGTAATTCACATCACTTGGAACTACTGCTCAGCTACCTCTGGCAAGGAAAAAAATGAGCTACGGGGCCTGTAAAAAGATTCCTGAATAGTAATGACTTTGCCATTGGTGGGAACTGTTGAGAACCACAGAGCTTTCAGCACTTTTTCCCAATGCAGGATTCTCCTAAACTTCAGGTTTTGTTTGTCTCATAGGAAGTGACACCTACTTAGATGCTGTGATTTTTAATCTACTTGCTCTCTGTTTGCAGCAATGTAAGTACAGATACAGAAGAAAGGCTCATAAGTCAGCACAGTATTTCTCACTACTGAAAACTGGTGCATGGTTTTGCTTAATATGTGAAATTTTATGACAGCATTCAAAAGAATTTATGAGTTTACAAGTAAGATTAAATCAGTTCCAAAGACACTGTCAGACTATGTCCAACACTGTCGGTAAAATATTATATAGCATTGTTATTTCTCCAAGGGTTTTGGAGATTCCAACTTTATTCTCATGAGATTCGCAGTCACTTTCAGTCTAAGGAATAGGAAATTGCCACAATCTGCTAGGTGCTTGCAACTTGGTCATAGCAGCATGTGCTGGGAGGAAGCAATAGATCCTGACAGGTTCTTGTCTTGTGCTGTGGCAAAGAGGTCTTACCCCTTGGGAAGTTTAAAGCACTTCCTTAAGTTCTTACCAGCCAGAAGCAGTTAAGAATAAACCTAAACTTATGTGCTGTCAGATTAACGGTAAGAGATTTCCTCTAATCTTAACTGGTCCTTGGCTTTATAGCACAGAAGAGATTTGCCATGCAAAGCATCCAGAGTGCTGCACCACAGATCAGTTGTTCCCTTTCCAAAGAACAGCAACCTAATCAAAACAATAAAGCCTATGGAAAGGGCAGGCGGAGTGTGAATGCACAACCCATCATTAAGAAACCTGATTGCTCTTCTCCTTCCTCTCCTCCTTTTTCATTTCTGGTGCAACATATGTCTTGATTCCTTGGCAATGAAAAGTACTTCACACAGTGGAGGAGGCTGTTTGGCTGATATCAGAGGCAATTCCAGCTTCATGCTGTTGACACGGTCCATTAACTGTTGAATCTGTGCAGACTCCAGCCATGCTGTTGCCTCCACATTCCTGGGCTTGGATTCGTGCCCCTCCTGCCCACAGTCAGTGTGTGCACATGACTGCTTGGCTGCCCACCCCAGTACCCACGCCGTGCGATGGCGCGGTGCCTGCTCACACAAGGGGGAAGCCAATTTCACAAGGATACAGATGAGCACTGGAAGCGGATTTAGACTGGCATCCTGCTCAATGCTGCCTATGCCAATTCCCCACCTGGAACGGGCTTATTTTCAATGATAACTTTGAAAATAAAATAAAAAAATTCTAAGTTTAATCAATCTGAAAGTGAATTGCTGCCATTTAGCACTAGGAAGAGATTCACGTGTTTTCCTTTAAGGAGAATTTGTGGTGGGGAATGAATCAGTAAGTGTGAGTCTTTCCCTGTGTGCAGAGGCCAGGGTGTCCCCTGGGATGTGATGACTGTACCTGCCCTCAGGCTGTGCCGTACAGGCTGGAGCAGGTTCAGTGAGTGCCACTCCGTGGTGGGGAGGGTGATGGAGTCAGAAACTGAATGCTGAGCTGCCCTTTCTCAAGGAGACAAAGGGCAAGAGAGAAGATTTATTGACAGGAGCCCCTAAACATCATGGCAAACATTACAGCTTTATACCTCCAAAGATTTGCATCAACCAGCACTTAATAAATAGTAAGTAACAGGGACCCACAGTAATAGAGCAAGGAAACAAAGGAATCAAGCAGCCTTAAAAAGTAAGCAGGGATGAGAAAATGAGAAGTTATGATTTATCTGTTTTTCTAATTACATGAGATTATAACCGAACTAGAAACATCTGCTGCTTTGATTTTGCTGCTCCTGGGATTTCTCAGTCCTTTCCTCCTAAGTGGAAGATTTCAAGTGAGCAGGAACTGGCCTGAAGAAATCCATAAATCTATATTCATTACTTAGGTTTTCTGTTTGTGCTGATTTAAAGATTTGGCTGTTTTGATTTTCTTTGGATTAGCTGAGCTCAAGGGAACTCTCCAAAGAAATGTGCCATTGGTTTTCTGTTCATGTTTTTTTATGTGATACAATGCATTAAAGCTTCCATGCAGGCAGTCATTAATTGTCAAAACCAAAAATACCCCTAAACTCCTGTCTGCAATTATCCATACTGTGATATATTTGGGACACATTATGGTTTCTATCATTAAGAAGGCCTCCTTGTAATGCCCCATCATGGATAAAACATAGCCACAAAAATGATGCATATGGACAAAATATAAAGTGAAATTATGGGTTTCTATACTGAAATGGAACTACCGATGGTGCTCATGCCGGACAGGAATGACACACAGAACAGAACTGTTAGTAAACAGAGGGAAAGCTATAAATATGCTTAAGACGAGACATCACACATTAAGTGACAAACTTTGTTCTAAAAGAAAGAAGAAAGATCACAAATCTAGACAGACAGCACTGCTAAAAGTTATATAGCTGCATGATTCATTCCCCAAAGAAATCAATGTCAGAATGACATTTTTCTTCAGGCAGTACTGGCAACTGCCCGTAATTTGGGTAAACTTTCTCTGCCCTATAAAAACAAACCATCAAACCAAAAGGTAACCACTGAAACAGCCACCACTCAACCAAAAAAAAAAAAAAAAAGTATTTTAAACAGAGCACGACATAAAACTGCATGAGTCAATCTACCGTAAACTTTTGGCAAATAGGATGTGTCATTGAGATCAACTTCGGTGTTTCCAATGAATATAGGCTTATACAGCAGGCTTTTTAGAAACAGACTTTGCTCCAAATAGTAATTCCCTGCCTTCAGTAAACCCTGACTGTCTGCAACTAGTTATTTCTCCTGTCCTGATACAGACAGCCAAAATAACTGACTTGTAAACAGAAGCCTATGGAGCTAGATTAATTACAAGGATTACATATGGTATTCAGAGTTTTAAAACCAGAAGGGATCATTATGATGATCCCAGCTGGCTTCCTACTGTTGTGGTGGGGGTGATGTGAGAGGCAGAGAAGGCCTTGACCGGAACTAAAACATCTCTAAGCTATCAACATGGTTTCCAGCACAAATCCAAAATGCAGACTCGTATTAGTTACTGTGAAGAAAATCACCTCTATCCCAGTCAAAACCAGCACGCCTATTGCTGTGGTTTAACCCCGGACAGCAGCCGCTTGCTCACTCTCCCACCTGCAGGATTGAGGAGAGAATCGAAAAGGTAAAAGCCAGAAAACTTGTGGGTTGAGATAAAGGCATTTTAATAAGGAAAGCAAAAGCAGCCCACACAAGCAAAACAAAGCAAGGAATTAATGCAATGCTTCCCATGAGCAGCCAGGAGAGCAAGGCCCCATCACGCATAACGGTGACTTGGGAAGACAAATGTCATCACTCTGCATGTCCCCCCACTTCTTTCTTCTTCCAAGCTTTATATCCTGAGCGTGATGTCATATGGTCTGGAATATCCCTTTGGTCAGTTTGGGTCACCTGTCCTGGCTGTGTCTCCTCCCAGCCTCCCGCGTACCCCCAGCTTCCTTGGCCAGCATGGCAGTACAAAAAGCAGAAGAGGCCTTGGCTCTGTGTAAGCGCTGCTCAGCAATAACAAAAACATCTCCATACTATCAACCCAGTGTTCAGCACAAATCCAAAACAGAGCCCCATACTAGCCACTGTGAAGAAAGTTAACTGTACCCCAATGAAAACCAGCACACTTATGTAACATAAGCATTGGAATTTTACTGAATGATTACTGCTCAGAGTTGCTGGTGGCGATGGGAAGATGTGTTGTCACTATTTAACTACTTCAAGTGAGTGAAAACACACTACAACATTCCAGTGGCTAGTTACCATTGTTTTGTAACATATTTAGTAAGTTATATTTAATATGTGTCCCTGTTTAAATGAACAACTATATTTGAAGTATTTATAACTTTCTTTCAATTGTAGGCCCAAATGCCAACATGTTCTACATCCTATATCCTAAAAATTTATTTGTGACATGATCCTGAAGTGTTACACTTCTTACCAATGAACTTTTGCAGCCCTCAACAATACCTGTTTCTTTGTTTGCTTCCATTGGATAACAGTCCTGAGGCCCACTGTTTTAGCTTGTTGCAGCATATAGTGTTCTTGATAAATTCCACAGTTGTTTAAGTTGGAGGCTTTGGTCTTATGTTTGTCTTTCATGCAGGGAGGTGGCTTGCAATAAAACCTCAACATTTTGCCTGAATAACCTTTGAGATAAGACAGTGAAGAGTCATCCCTGCTTTATGCAGGGGAAGACGATTTGGTTTCCAGATCAACCAGTGCAGTGGTTAGAGAGAGAGCTAAGATGATCCTGTGTGAGTCAGTCTAGGTCCAGCAAGGCTAAGGAGTTTAGGCACAATGCCACAGTATTGCTTAAGCAGTTGTTCCCAAGAACAGTTCAGGTCCAGAAGTCATGCCTGTATTTTTCCTTTGGCTGTGATATCTCATAACTTGAGGGTAGAGAGTTGATTCTATTAAATTTCCACAAAGCATTTCGCTTTGTTTCTACATGTGGGAGAAAAAAATTCCACCATAAATGAGAGTAACAAAGCCAGGTAGCTCTTTCAGACCTCTCTTGTTACCCCTGGTAGGCATGTGACGAAGGTTTGGGAAGGATGCAGGATGTGATTGGGAAAGAGATGGGAGCAACAGAGAATATCCCAATTCTCCGTGGAAAGGAGAAATAGGGTAAAGAGAAAAAATACGGGGAAGCTACAGATATGGAATGTGCAACTCCAGCGTGTCTTGGAATGCAAATGAATAAAAAAGCACGGAGAAATGGAAAAACTCGCATTAACTTCCCCAAGTTTTGTACCAAATCCTTTGCAAACTCTATACCATGGAAAAAGGAGTGTTTGAATATGATGAGCCCAGTCCACCTCTTCATTTCAACTGAATGATGTAAACTCACAGTGGGAACAGATGTATGTAGAAGAGTATAAGGATGGACATATCAAAAGTCCTTCCATTCCAAGTGACTGATTTTCTCTTACTTTGGAAAGCAGAAAAAAACAGGGTGAAATCACATGACAAATAATATGAGAAAGATAGTGAAATTATGCAGAAAGGTTTCTCTGAAGACAATTCTGTACTTTTACCCAACAATACAACTTTTTGTTCATGACTGTTTTCATTTTGGCATGGCTTATCAATCTGGCATGGCTTCTTTGCTTCAGAAGTTTCAGACGTTTGCAAAAAGGAGAAATCGCAAAGAAGGGTTATTACATTTAATATAGATGAACAGCTTATCTGTTATCAACATCCCAAAGAGGAAACAAGGTGTAATCTATTGCACTACTACTGCATATTGGATTACTCAGTGAATAATGCTGGACAGCAGTAAAATGGGCCATCATTCTTAGTATTTAGTCAAGTACACAGAATTTTTCTCATTTGACTCGATTTTTTTTAAGACAGAAAATCTAATAAAAAATAAAACCAGTCTAAATGTCAGATTGTAACTACAGAATATTTGTGAGTGTCAGAAGACCAGAAATTTGGAACTGTTTTCTCAACTGGAAGGTTTGTGTTTTTTTTAAGTTCTAGATGTATTTGCTCACCTAAGGGCTTTTCAGCTCTGATGGAAAATTCCTCACTACCTCACTACAAATATTACAGTTGATGTCTGTTAAAGAATGTGATAAATGTTAGCAATAATTCAAAGAATCACCTAAAAATCAATTGTTGATGTGGGTTTATAGATACAAATTTTACAAATTATTAGCCTCTATGCAATTTTACAAAGCTCGGCTGCGTCTTCCCTTAGCTTCCTGAGAAAATTTGCTCTCATCTGCATCAGAGACTAAAAGTGCATGCTCTTGATAGTCACTTGGGAACTATCAGCATAACCTCTGTTTTTCTGTCCTTTATTTTTGTAATGCTCACTGACTGGAAAAATGAATAAACATGTAACTGTAAACGGCCCTTCGGAAAATCCAGAATTTTCACAGAAGAGTCATGTGGACGATCACTTGTTCCCTGTGTCTCAACTTTGTGGTGGTCTGGGAGGCAAAAAAGACCTTCCTCTGGCAACCCCCAAAGATGAATAAGTTAGAAAAATAGTTGTACTTGGGTGTTTTGTTTCCTGACATCAAAGGTTCTTGAGAGAGAAATGTGCTATTATGCCACATTATTCTTTTTTTCTTCCTGTAATAGCTGTGTCAGACACTCAGCATTTGCTTTGTGCATTTAAAATTTGGAATCATTCAGGAAGAAACTTGATTCAGATAAGAAACCTGCTGAGGGTTCCTCATCCTGTTGTCAGTGATAGCACTATTATTGGGATAATCTGGACCTGCAACATTCATCTCTTATGTGAGTATGCACTGGAGGAAAGGAGGAAATTTTCCTCCAACCTGTGGGATGCTGTAGCTTATATTGCTTTAATAGCTGGGGTGGCAGTTGGCCTACCTGCACGCCTGGGAGCCGTGACCCATTTCAGCATAAAAGGTTCTTATTACTTCATCCTGAGAAATTTTAACATCTTTGGTGCTTCCAACAGGGCTTTGAAATATGGCTCTGTGAGGAGTGTGCACATACATATGTGGCAGTGCAAAAAGGAGGGAGCTCTTAGTGTAGGAAGAAATACTTTTTTCTCACAAAATTATTTTTCCAAAGATGTTCCCACTTCTCCCTACAAGAGCTCAGGAAAGCTGTGGCAGCTTGCCAGCACCACAGACTGATGCCAGCGTAGCTCCGCTGCAGCCAGCACAGCAGGAGAGATTGCAGGGATGCTGGAGCTGCTCTCTTCGAAAAAGGGGCTGGGAGAGTCTTCCTCTTTTGTCCCACTCTATAAGCCCTCTCCACCCCCACTTCCGTCAGTTCTCTCCACAGGCAGAGTGTGTGTGGCTGGTAGCTGAGTGTGATAAGGGTTGCTCAGACAGATTAAGGCTTCTGTGTGGTGTCTCAAGCAGACAGCGTTGATGTCCCATGGATGATGAAGAGATGGTTGAAACACACATGAAAAATTAGCAACACACATGAAAAACTCACACTTCTTTTAGGTAGAAAATGAAGTCCTCTGAAGTTGGGAAATGCCAGATATTTGTCTGTCTGGCCAACCCAAATTCAGCCTGGTGTTTGTGTGCCCTGCTATGATCTTCAGTTGCCTCTGCCGTGGACTCTACTCCCCTGGGCCCTGATTCATATGAAGTTAGATCTGGTTACAAAATCAACACTTCAGAATTAGGAAGTATCAAACCTGGGGTTTCCCAAGTGTCCTTCATTCTGAAACATTGCATGCTTGCCGTTCTCCATTTAGTTTTGCCTGAACTGAACACAAAGTGTCACAGTGTAGAAAAACTCCCATTGACTCCAATAGACTGAAAGGATCAATGATGTGCAGGGACTGTGTGTACTAACACACCATTACTGCACTTAATGGATCAGGTTATCCATTTATGTGTACCTGGCACTTTTCAAGAATCTAAACCAAAGGTGAGTATAAACTCCAAGACATGGGAAGGAGAAAAGCAAGTAATGTGTGGGCTGTAAGCAGAATTCAGCCTTTGTACTTAACAGTGGAGCAGAATTGTAAGAAAACTGGCAGATATGTAAAATCAATAGGAAGATAACCCCTCCCGCCCCCCAAACAAATGATGAAGACCCTTTAAAAAACAACTTCAGCCATAAAGAAGACTAAATATTACATTTTTTTAATTATTATTTTGAGTCTTGAGGTGAGGCTTGTTTTTGGCTTTCAGAGAATCATAGAATTGTCAAGGTTTGAAGAGACCTTTAACCCATATCACCCAGCACCAGATCCAGATGCCTCTTAAACATCTCCTTGGTGTCATTTGTCTCTGACCTGCTGCCTAACAGAAGCAGGCCCAGACATTCAGTATTTTTTCTTCATGTGGATGTCTACCCGTAAAATTAATTTAATAGTAACAGTATATTACAATTTTCAGCCCTAATTAATTTTTCTTTTTCACAAAGAATCTTTTTCTGACATTTTGCACATTTTGGTGCCAGTGGAGGCGAACAGATGCAGTTGAATTGTTAAGACAAAACCCCTCCACAAAATGTAGTTGAATTGTAAAGACAGAGCCCTTCCCAGATGGCTCTTGTTCCTTGTAACATGCTTACTAAATATGACAAAGTTTTCTGCATCAGCAGCGCTGGGTCTGAGTGTGTTGACCCCTTCTCAGTGAAAGCTTTTTGACACAAGTGCCCAAAGGCATGTGAGTTCCAGTTGTTTGTAACTATAAACTACTGGTTAAAACTGACTTAAGTTTTGAAAAGATTTTACTTTAAAATATTTCCTTGTCTGAAGCAGAATGCACTTGACAGTATTTTCAGACTAAATGTGCCTAAGCACCATTTTGATGTATTTGAATATTAAAGAAACAGCTTAGTACCTCCATAGGAAAAATTGTTAAAAGGGTTTGTTTGGGGGGTTTTTTGGTTGTTGGGGTTTTTTTTGTTTGTTTGTTTGTTTGTTTGAGTTTTTTTTGTTTTGTTTTGTTAGTTTTGTTTTTGGTTTTTGCATGTTGGCTTTTTTTTTTTTGTTGTTCACCAGATTATCCTCAGCTGGTTTATTTATTGTTTCAGCAAAATGAGTGCATCCCTGTGTTTTTTTGGGAATACAACTACTCCTGGGACTGGGTGCAGAACACACACATGTGACTTTGTCCAGATTCTTCCCTTATCTTTCAAAGCAACTCTTCCAGGCTGTGTCTTTAGTCCCTTCAGCAGGTAAGTGTGGATTAAGATAACAGTAGGTTGTTCCCATACTTGGAGAAACATATAACATGGCAAGAGAGGTAGCACTGCTTCCAGTGCATGTAACAGCTACCACATACCTAAAATTTCTCTGTGGCTTTTAGTAAGCCAGCATTTAAAGTGAAGCTGGCTCTAAAGTGAAATCCCCTTAGGAACTGCAGGTGGGCAGCTTGTGACACCTTCATTCTACCAAACTGAGTGAAATAGAATCTTTTAATTGTCAGTCAAGTATCACAGCTGGCTGATTTCACAGACTGTCAAATATGGGTTCATGTGTTCTGCCTTAACAACCCTTCCTTGTCAGCTTTATTATGTTTTCCTCTGACTTTCAATTTTCCGTTAACTGTGGAAAAAATGAAAAATTGCTTAGTTATTAAGGCATCTATTTCTATCTTGGAGATGTCCTATAAAAATTTCTCAGGAGACTTGTACTTCCCTGAATACCTCTTGTCCAGTGATCTAGGAGACTGAGGGGAAACAAGAGCAGGTTGAGATCAACTTAACACTCTTCAGCCTCTGAAACTTAGAGATTAAGCAAAAAATATGAGTCAAAAAAATATGAATTAAAAAATATGAATCAATCCTGACATAGCTAAAACACAGCCACACAGCCTTTGGGCCCGGCCAGCTTCTTCATACCCTGACCCAACAATTTTACACCCATGACATCACCTCTGTTATTTGTAGCATATTATTTTCTTTCACAAGTTTAAGTAAAATTATTTGACAGTAACTACTATGACTAAACTTTGGTGATAATTCAAACCTTGCAGGCCAAACATATGAAAATTATTGTTTCAGTAAGGTCTCAATAAGTTTGATTAAAACCTGCTACAGTTGACCTTGTTGAACACTTTGGTCAGGAGCTGAGTTGGAGAAAACTCTGTACTTTTCCCAGGAAGCTCTCATTCCAGTATATGAAGAAGTGGATCACTTCTCTTGGGGATAAAAAAAAAAAAGTAAGGTAAATTTCAGCATGACATGTTACGTAACAGTTTTGCCACATTACCTAGTGATCTTTGATCTTATGTTAAAAATAGGACTTTAATTCATGGAATGAGATCGAAGCCAAATTGAAGCACAAGAGCTAACAGATCCTATGTTATGAGGAGGGCTGAAAGGAGCAGGTCTGTCTGTAGTCACTTCACCTCATTTCAATTAGGAAGTAAATATTAAAACCACCTGAGTAGGTAATTAAAATATGTGTAGCATTTTAAAATGCTAGGGGTGTCCTTATTCTGATATTTCTACAAACAAAATTGATTGCACCGTGTTTGTTTGTTTGAGTTAAGAAACTAAAGAAAATAATTGTCAAAATGTGGTTTAATTAATGCTGTGCGATTTTTGTTTTCAATATGATTGCTATTGTTTATCAGTACTTGCATCTCAATTCAATGGTAAAGGAAGAGATAAAATGTTGATACACTTAAGTGTCAAAAACCTTTTTCTTTCACTTCCACAGGCATATGCTTTTGGTCTACAAGTCACTAAATCTGTTGGGTATGGCAGTTTCTTTGAATATTTGATGTGGGTTTGTGGTAACTGCAGTACAGAATTTAATTAAGTCTTAAACTCTACAAATATGTTCAAAATGTCTACAGATCTTCCATTCTTTGTTGGCTTCCCTTGATTTTTCCATCAATTTCTCTTGATCCCTACTTTTTGCAAGATCTATAGTTATGATGTTAAAATTCAGAAATTGTTTTTGCACTATCTGTTCTGTATTCCGTCTCTTAGTTTCATCTTGAAGTAATTTTGTGCAGCTGTTATGCCTAAATTTTGGTTGTACGTCTTACACAATTTTTGTTCTTATGGTAGGTAATATCAATATTTTAATATACCCATGAGATACATAATTAGGATTGCAAGTATCCTCTTAATAAGTAAGTTTCAGCTTTGCCTTTAACATACTATATACACAGCACCATTTGTGCTATTAAGTAGCTCTCTGTATCAGAAAACAACAGCTTCAGGCTTTATTTTAAGTCTGCCCATACCTGCAGGATCGTGCCTATGACTGGATCATGCAGATATGGTTGTGTTAGATTTGTGTAGGGAAAATACTTTTGACAATAGAGACACCATTCTGTCAGGATGTTAATGAGAGAAGGAACAGTTTCTATTGCTGAAATGCTGGATTGGAGTTCTGGGCTCAGCAGAAGGATTGGTTATCTACAGAAATGTTATTCAACTACTCTATGTCACATACTAATCTTCCTTCAATAACTGTAATATATATTAATTTTTCCTATTGTATTGATATAAGATAGATATTATGAGCAGGTAGAAGGAAGAGGCATAGGACTCACTGCATTATCAAAACTATCTCCTTCAGAAGGTAGGAGACAAATCTCTTTTAACATTGTGAGTTTCTTATTTTTAAATGGAACAAGAACTGAGGTAAAAAAACACACCCAAAATTCATTACACATCTGAGATGTCACTATTTTCTGTATTAGGATTTTGGTCTTTCTCCTTTATCTATGGGCAGATGTGGCTTTTCCTTGCATGAACACAAGGCACATTTATGGTGTCTCTTTATGTATTTATTTAGCTGATGAATTGTTTTCAACAACTATTAATTACTCTCATCCCTGTGGTTTCTTAACAATGTAAACAAAGCTTTGGGGCTCAATGGAATTCCTCAAAACCCAAGCATTTTCTTTCATTCATTTCAGAATCAAGTTCTTAGTCCTTTTCCTTGTATTCTGCTCTAGTATAGCAATTTTTGACACTTGAACTCAGCTTCCTTCACCAGAGAATTTGTGTGGAGTATATATGTGCTGTGAGGATATGTTTTTATTGCAATGATAAATCCCCGAAAGAGGAGTTTGTAATGGAAACTCTGGCTGCTCTATAAATGACCATGGAACCAGAAGGCTTGGCAACACTCAACAAAAACAAGGGCATATTTTAAAATTCTTACCTCTATAAGGACTAGAGGAAATTCAATGAAACTTTCAACCTGGAGAAAAGCCAGCAATGCTGTTTTGCACAAACTTGATCTGAGACCTTAGACAAACTCGGCTTCCCAAAGATCTTACAGTCTACCTAGTATCAGACAGCCAGGGGAACCCTGGACATAAAACAAAGTGCCACAGGAAGTGGCATTGTGATTCAGAAGATGACATTCTTCACCCTGAGTCACTCAGGCCCTGTTGGGGTGCTCTCCTGCAGGTAAATTCCAGTACTGAGGCTCTGAGTACTGACCACTGCAGGCCATAAAATATTGGATGACACTTGTCACAAGAATAGCAGCATCTATCCCAGCTTTTGGCTATGTTAGAGACTGGGTAATTACTTTAAAGTTCTAGTTGCTTTAATTGCCTGTGGTTCTTTTTTCTATACTTCCTTCCCTTTGGTCTGTGTCATGCTGCTGGCACTGTTATAATTGCTGCTGTGTTTCCAGGGTGACTGGCTTTGCTTTATGCCCAAGGAGACCTGGCTAGATTTCATTGATTGCTGAGTTGCTGCTTCTGTCATGCCTTTTTAGCTTGTGACACCATTGAAACAGAAGCTGAGCTGCCTTTCCTGTTTGGAAAGTGCCCAGTCTACTGGGATTCATACCCAAGTAAGACTACTGCTAACCTGAGGAAGACTGGAAATTTGTGCTATGCCAGTAAATAAAAATAATCTTGACATAGTATCACAGGCATCAAAAAGCTCAAAGTACATAGGGAGAAGAGTCCATTCCCACACAGCAGACATACTGAGCTTGAGTCAGTTATATTTTATTTCTAGTGCATATTTTAACACTAAGAGGAAATTGTCAGCTACATGTATCTACACCAGGAACGCTTAGCACATACTCATAAAGAATGAGCAATTACTGTACTCTTGAATTTATTTTTAAAATAAAGAAGTTCTTCCTTACAGTTATGGAATAATAAGCATTGCAAATAATGTTAAGGACCAAACTAGGTAATAGAAGCACAAATAAACTTAATTCTCCTGAACTTCAGTTGAATTGTTATCTAGAATGCGATAGTAATAACTGATTTGATTTCTTTTCAGTGGAAACTCCTTAATCAAATGCAAATATTAGAATGACTCTGAGGCTCAGAAACCACACACCAAATATCTGGTTTCAGTAGATTTTTATGGTGGCTTATAATGGAAATGCTGATAGAACTTTAGCCATTGCCTTGCTATCAAATGCTGCTATAATTCCAAATTAACATGCCTTATGTTATCTGCTAGCTCAGCTACTTGCTTTGCATTCATTATGATATGTGAAACGCCGGTCCCTTGGTCATTTTAGTAATTCTGATGTCTGCAATTGGATGCTTTGCGTTTTTTCTTCTATTCAAAGCATATAGCAGAAAATACTCTTTTACTTATCTGTTAGAAACCGGATCTCAGTAAATACAGAGTTTTTGCTTGGTTCTCTTGATTTCAAAGAGCTGAGAGTACACAGTGACTCACAAGACACGTTGGCACCTGTCAGAATTATGTCCTAGTCCATCTGTGTGGTGCTTGGTGGTTTCAGTTGGCAAAGAGTCGTGCAGATATTGCCTTTTATTGTATTATACATTCCAATTCAAGTGGTTTTGCAGGCCTTGAAGTTTACTTTAAGCTCCAGATTCAAGTGTTTTTGAAGAATTAATGTAAAAATCCTTCAAGGTACCACATTTCTTGACTTTCAAAATGAAAATATGCTAACTGTAAATTTCATTAAATTGTGGTGAAGGAAAATGAAGCGGAGTTATTAAGGCTGCAACTCAGAGCAGGTTCAAAATCTCTATGAGTCTTAATGGACCTTTCAATACACATGCTGCTGAGTTAGAGGTCTAGTTCCAAGCCCCAAACACAAGGCATTTAATTTAAAAACTAAAAGAAACACAGCTGATATTGCCATAATCAGCAATTATTTTATTCAGTTGTTAAGTAAGGGGCCAGCCTGCCCTTGGCTTTCACCAGAATTTCCACTAAAGACAACAGACTATTTAAGCATCCAGCAAGTATATCCTCTTGCATTGTTTTCTTGGTTATTTTTGAATATTTACAGCCTTCTTATGCATGTACCTATGTACATATACACATCCTTTTAATACCTTAATCTCAACTGGGTTTATTATGTCCTTTGGCAACTACTGAACAGCTGTCTAGTTGCTCGTTCTGTGCAAAGATTACAAAGGAAGCAGGTGGGAGTAGATCTTAAGGCAAGAACTTGAGAAAAGCCTTAAGAATGCATTAAGAAATTATGAATTTTAAAATGAAACCTGAGTTCACGGTATATTTCAGGTATATCTTTTCTGGAGGTGTGGCTTAACCTCATTGCAGAGCTGATTTCAGTTATCCTTTTAGGATGGACTTTAAACCCAAATCTATATATCTCTACATTATGCATGATGGTGCTTTTGACTTGAGATATTGATCTGCCGGAGAGGTTAATCTAAGCCCCAGCTAACACAACTCTTAAGTTATTAACAGGATACAAGCTGCCTCCTCTTCTTTGCTCTTAGTCTTTAAAAATGCCTGTCCAAAACTTCTCTCTTGCACTGGAAGAGTCTGGAGGTTACCTCTCAACTCACACAGCAGCAATTCAGACCCACATTCCAGCTGCTCAAAGACCGAGGACAAGTGCTGTCTGAAGAAGGGCAACACGTCCAGAGAAGGGCAATGAAGCTGGTGAAGGATCTGGAGCACAAGTGTTATGAGGAGCAGCTGGGGGAGCTGAGGTTGTTTAGTCTGGAGAAAAGGAGGCTCAGGGGGACATTATTGCTCTACAACTACCTGAGAGGAGGTTGTAGTGAGGTAGAGTTTGTTCTCTTCTCCCAAGTGACAGGACAAGAGGAAATGTCCTCAAGTTACGAGGTGAGGGGGAGGGGGATGGGTTAGATTGGATATAAGGAAAAATTTCTTTGCTGGAAGGGTGGTCAGGCATTTGAATAGGCTACCCAAGGAAATGATGGAATTACCATCCCTGGAAGTATTCAATAGGTGTGTGTTGATGTGGCATTGGGTACATGGTTTAGCAGCGAACACAGTGGTGCTGAGTTAATGGTTGGGATCAATGATCTTAGAGGTGATTTGCAACCTTAATGCTTCTGTGATTCTACTGCAGCTCCAAAACACTTTATACGACACACAAGTGACTCCAGTCCAAACTAAGTAGTTTAGGTGTCACTTCACAGTGTGGCCACCTCCACTAGCAGGAGGCTAAATTGAGCTTAGGTAACAGAACACTGAAGCAAGTTGTTCTTCCATATTCTTCAAAGTGTTACTGAAAGTTAGTTAGACTTACGTCCTTCCATGCTTCTCAACACCTCTAAAAAACATACCTCAGCTCATTTTCTGCATTCATTTGTGTTTGATAAAAATTCAATATTTTTCAAAAGGAACCTCCAAGTGAAAAAGGGACACAGGAAAGTATGTATGCCAGGTCCTCATCTACAGGTTGCATATTAAACAGTTTCTAAATGAAAAAGTTGTTTGCTGTGCTATAAAATAAAGTCATCTTTCTGCAGACCTAAAGCCCACCGGAACAAGGGGACAGGATGGAGTGTGCCTTTTCCAGTATTCTCCACCCACTGACCCAGAGCATGAAACCCACAGAGTTCTTGGAACTGCAAACAGTGTTTGAATTCAGACTAAAACTGGAAAACAGAAACTGGCCTTTTCTTTTTTTTTTTTTTTTTGAGTCACATCAGTCAATGCTATTTACAAAATCGGTTTATGGAGACCACAGGTGGACACTCTGACTCATTACACATGAATACTAAATATATCCAAGACAATCTTGGAAAATCCCATAAAGAAAGAGGGAATAGCCGTCTGATTTTTATATTTATAACGTCGGGTTTTGGATGCCAGTAATGGAAATGACATTGTTTTCACAAAAAGCAGGTGAGGGACAGTAAGGGACTGAATGATTGCCAGGCTGCATGTGGTTGGAAGGAGAAGGCAGCTCCAAGCTAGACACGGGGATGGTTTGTCATGCTGCCGTAGGTTGCTGTTTGCATTTGTGGCAGACTGTGGGGAGGTTAGCAATGCATTCCACAATTGTTGAGAGTTAAGCAAATGTTATGTCCCTTCACCAGGGTGAAAAGCACACCTGCCCAGGAAGCCAGCGTAAAATTCAGTACTGCCTCAGCCCTACGTCAGTGCTACATGGAGAATTTGAATTGTACTTACGGCCTCATATCCTGCCACATATTTTAGTCTCTCTGATCTTGAAAACCAGAGAGGTCCAAGGTCTGTAATATATACAGGAAAACAGATAAATGATCTCTTTATGTTGTCATCACTGAATTCTATTTTGATGGATGTTTCAGTGCCAAGGCTTCTCTTATTCTCACTGCTGAAGGAGAGCTATTGCTGGACACCCTGCAGTCCCTCGCTGAGCCCTGAGAAACGTAGCAGTGTGAAACTGAAACAAGCTGCAGCAGTTCTACCATGAAAGCTTACTTTGTATGTAAGCTGAGAAACAACAGCTTCTGTTAAGAGGAGCTAACCGAGGAATAAATCAGTGATTCTAATCTATAACCTTTCCTGAATGACCAATAAAGTAAATAAACTTGATGCCAAAAGAACATTTTTTACTCATAGATCACCCAAGCCTGTAAGCTATTTCCCAAGCCAAATTCTGTCAAAGTAGTGCAGAACAGTTCCTCGCTATTCCCCTCTTGGAAACATCCCTAGGACTAGAAAGAACTTCTCTGTCACTGCTGTCTTGTTGGAAATCGCAATATGTGGATGTCTGTGAACACAAACACAATGAGAAACTACTGATGCAAAGTCAAATGAAGTAGTCACAGTTGTTCTGGTCACATCTGTACAGCAGACGTGGTATCACTTTTTTGTGAAGGCAGTTTGTATCAAGCGGTTCATTAGCTGAGCCAATGTAATGGGAATTTATTTGTGGACTTAAGATCTGCTAATTTAGCTTGGCTTGCTGATCCTTTTGCAAAATAGACACAACTTCAGAAAAGTCACTCTTCTGGTAACCTGAATGACTAAATTCCGGAGCTGGAGGTGGAAATACCCAACTAACCTATCTGCTTGGCTCACTGCAGTCAGTCTCTAATGAGCTCTCCATTTATTCTGTGTGTCTGTAAGGCTCCTTCCAGCCTGCGGCTAAAGTGCTTCTAATGGCAATTTCTGTTTCTTCACTGCTTTCAAAGGAGTTGATTCTTCAGTGTATTGTGCTCGTTTCCATCCATTCAACTTTATTGCTATCTACTGCAGTAGACTTAAACCAAAATTAAATATTTCTTGAAATGTTCAGGATGTTGTTGTCTGTTGAATTTAACTCCTCACCAGTGCAAAAGACACAAACAACACAGCAGAAATGGAAAAGTTTATTGCAAAACCAGAGGAATGGCAAAGTAGTATCCCTTTTTTTTTGCCCTGGAAGAATGAGCTTCTTTGTTTCAACCTTAGGTCCAGAAATTTTTACAAACTCCCCGTCTGCACGTCTTGGTTCTGTGTTGATCATCATAGTCATATGAAATTATTTAACAGGTATCTTGTTGCCAAGGTCACATGAAATCATTTAATAAAAACTTGAAAGTGAAGTTGCCAGCTCATCTCTCATTGTAACACTGCTTTGGCTTAAAAGAACCTGCTGAGTTTTAAGAATGAGCAGGACTGGGCATTTTCCCAACAATAAGATGGCAATAACAGGAAAGAATGCTTGGCTATGATATATGGTAAGTCAACAATGCATCCATGAATTTTGTATATTTATATTCTTAAACACTTCATGGTGACTTAGTTCTGTGGCTTGTTTGAAACTACCCAGTGCGGGAAAATCACATAGGTGGTCTGCAGCCATCACTAAGATGTAGTGATGTACTTTTTGAAGTACCCTCAACAAAAGTAAAGGGAAACGTAAGTCTTTTTGTGGGGAGGAGGTAGAAAGGAATCTTTTTGGGGGGTAAAGAGTATTTTTGTGAGCCTAACTATGTTTCATTTAAAGCTTTGTAATGGTTCTTCACTTCAATCCATTTCCACCCAGCGCACATTTTGGTCTCTGTTACAATGAAGCAGCACTCCCAGAAGATTTACGCTCTTTCATGAGGTAAAAGGTCGAAAGACAAAAAAAGTTTGAGTGTTTTGATACTGAATAGTTTAAAGCTAATCCCTACTTCACAAGCAGAGCTCTCTCACTGCTGAGCTACCAACTATAGGTCTCTTCATTGCCGTCTCTCCGGACTCATGGATTACAAATTCAAATTGCAGTGTCCTGATCTCAACAAGAAGCAATACCGTACTCCTTACTCAGTGTCAGTAACCTCATGGTTAGGGTCTCTCCTGTGAAATAAGAGCCATGACCTGGGGCTCTGTCACCCTAAAAGGTCCATATGCCAGCTCTCCTACTTGAGCAAGTACCATAACCTCAGGGTTATGTGTAGCTCGCCTCTTCCCACCATCTTTAAATGAAGGGGGCTGTGGCTGCAGGTCTCAGTGCACTCCTCTCGTGTCGTGAGCACATTCAGTGAATCAAGCAGTTTATGACTGCAGTTTTCTTCTGCATGAATCCCGAACAGCCCTAGGAAGGAGAATGGCTTCTGAATGCTGAGCTCTGGCAAGGTAATGGTTCTTGTGAGCAGAAGTAATGACTGGAGGCGCTCATCTAGCCACAGGTTGGATTAAATGCAGTTTTCCTCATCATTTAATTGCATTTTAGGATTTTAATTCCTATGAAAACACAAAACTATTTACAGGACTTCTGAGGCCCAGAGTTCATCTAAGTGAGTAAGAATGTTCTGTATTTTAATGAGAAAGGGATGAGATCTTTCAAGAAAGAATCAAACCTGTTCTTGTCTTAAAGGCAATTGCTCTTCGACTGCTCTGCCTGCTCTGCATCCTTCAAAGGAGGCCACACTGTGTCAGCTAAATGATTGAAAAAAATAGATTTTTTTACCAGACAGTGTGGAGTTGGACTCTCCAAAGAGTTTTAAACAAAGTTTAGACACCACAAAACTTCAATTCAGTATGAATTATTCTTTGCGCTGCTTCCACTAAGGAAAAACACATAAAGTATTTCCTGTGCTGAACACAAAAAATTCTTCCCAATTTTGCTGCAAAGGATTTGTGTTTCATTCAAAGGCTTTACTTTTTAAATGATAAAATTTTCCTGTTAGACACTGTGTATGTGTTTGCTGTGTTTGTACGAGGGAGCAGCTCCCGCTCAGGCTGGAATGACACCCTCCTTTTTTTCTTGTCTCTACTTCGACGACTGGTCTCAACCCATGAATCAGGGAAAAGACATACTACCAAAAAGCAAAGAGAGTGTGTACGTAACTCATGAACACTAAATTCCAGAAATTCCCTCAGCTTAAATCCAAGTTCCAGTGGTAATGACAAGAAACTAGCACAGCCAAAGCCATCACCTAAGGACCAGGAAATGAGCTGATCAGATCTCTTGTCCCCTATTGACCCTCTAAGGCAGCTATTAAATATTGTCAGGCGGAAATTCCCAAGGACAGGGCCTGATTCACTATTTCCCAGAGTATACTGATGTCTCCTAAGTGGAATATAATAGCATAATGCTGCTTGTTCTCAAGAACCTACTGAACACTAGCTTCTCGAGTATACTGAACAGAGTTATTTACTCAGCTTGTTGATTGCACTGGAGAAATGCAACACCTCTTCTTTAATGCAAAGCAGTGTGTTTATATGTTTGCATATGCTGTAGTCAGCAATGATTACCAGCTTACATATCTCAGCAGTTTCTTTTTTCTTCCTTAAATTTTAAATAAAATGCAATGGAGATTTAATACGCTGATCTGTGTTCTTCCTTTTACCCACATCATTTCTCAGATCTCAGTTGCAAGCCTCCCTTCTGTCACCAGAAAAATTATGTCAATATTCCACACCACCTGATGCATCCTTTTACCATTTTATCCAAAGAACAGAGAAAACATAGATAAAGTACTAACCAAAGAGTGTTCAGCCTGGAAACAACATAGTTTGCAAAACATATTGTCTTTATTGTAAGTTACAAGAATTGTCTCAAAGTTAAAAGCCTGGGTGTGTGCAATGATCTCACACACCAGATGTTGCCTCTAATATTGAAGGAGCTTTGGCAATGTGTTGTTTTTTCTGGAGTATTGGAAAGAGAGGAATCATAAAAAAAGTCTAAATTAAAGACCTCATTAGAGTTTTCCTGTATGAGAGGTTTCATGAAGAACATGGATAACACTGGGAATGCTGAAAATTTGAATCTGAGATACTATCTGCACTGATTTTTTTTTAAAAAAAGGAAGAAAAGCAAACCTCTTTAAATAGAGTGGAATGCATGTTTGTGTTTATTTGTCTCTTCAGTTCCATAGTTCCATGGAATGCAGTTCTAAGTAGTTGATTCACAATTAAGAAAGTCTTCAACTGAAATGATTGAAGGTCCATTGAGTTTCTTTACTGGAAAACCCTGTCATCCATCAAAACTTTGCCCAAGGAAGGAAAACGCTGTTGCAAATTCCAGTATGAATTCCACTGTTTAATGAATTTAAATCCCCACCACTTACTGGTAAAGTTTAACCTTGGGATACTTTGTTCAATACTTTTCTAGTAGATAATGAATGCCTGAAGAGAAATATTTGATACTATGCAGTCTCAATATCTTTAATAGCAAATTCACTGTGGTGTGATATACCTGTGGTGAATGTAGGAAACCAGAAAAAAGGGGCCACAATTACCCATCCATTTCTTAGTTGTGGCCATTAGTAAGAACTTGCAATGGCTACAGAAATAGTGCCAACCATTCTTGGAAGAAACACCATGACAGAGGGCAATTAATACAGCTTGTTTATTTTCTGGCAGCCTGCAATACGTACTGGGCCACTGAGGGAGAGCCAGAGGCTGCTTTAATCTTCAAGAATTAGCAATAACATGCTGTGTCAGAATTTTAGAGATTGGACTGAATCCACGTTAGCTTCACTGCTCTTACAAAACACTGAGATCACATGGATGCTAGTATTTTCCTGTACAGTCATAAATGCCACTCAGATTCTGACACTGAACATCTTATTTATTTAAATTTATTTATTTTATTTCATTATTTCATATTTTATTGTTTTCCTTATAGTTATTTCCCCTCCGCTCAAGTCTGCCCCCTGAATTTCCTGTGACTGAAGAACACATTTCCTTTGATCTTCTGCCTCTGACTGGAAGAAACAGCCTCAAAAGACCAAGAAACAGATGGACTGTTCTTGGTGTTTCTCTCAGAAATGAAGGTCTGGTTGCCAGTGCCTTTAGTTTCATGGGAAGGGGCAGCCACTACGATACAGTGAAGTGGGAAGATTAAAGGATTTGGGGACAGTGAGATCCGCCAGGAGAGAAGAGGTGGAGAAGACAGTGTCTATGCAAGTGAGTCAGTTTTGTGTTGGGAGAGCAAGAGCCTGGGCTAGGCTGTGCTGGCAGGTACAGACTAACACAGAATTTACTAAAACAAATGGTCCTTGAAACATGACTTGGAACAGAGCCTACAGCATGACTGCAGCACACAGGGGATAAATCCTAGAAATGGTTGGAAGGGATGTCAGACTGCAACAAAAAGCTGAGTCTTACTTTAAAGTGCTTGGAAAGGATCAAAAGGCCCACTAGAAAAATTCACTGAGTACTAAGAATGACTGATGCTACATGACTTCTGGGAAACTTAGTACCTGATAGTGCCCATGGGATGGACAGACAACATGCCTTGCTTCAATAAAAGTCCTGTGGTGTATTTAAGAGTCTCAGCCATCCTTGAACTTGCTTCCTGATTCCCAAGAAGGGAATGGTCTAGCCAGGCAAAAGATCGTTGTTCCAGATGTGCATCTGTGTTTCCCTCAACCTCTCACAGCCTCCCCTGATCAAAAGGTCCATTAGAACCATTATCCCTTAGAATAATGTTGCATTTAAGCACATTATTTTATGGTTCTATGAGCCCACAAGTGTATTCCCCTGTACTTCCTCATCTGGTCAGCATGAATACCTCTCCTGCTTTTTTGCACAGAATAGATCCCAAACTCAGTCCTGCATCTTAAGCTCCTTGAAAATCTGAGCTTTGCTACTTCCCCCATACCTAATCAAGCATTTCAAACTTGTTCTGCTCCTACTTTCTTCTTCTTAGAACTGGTAGGTAAGGACCATCAGGGAGTCAGGAAAAGAAGCTCTACTAGGAGATGTATTTTTTTTCTGTGTTTCCTTAAAAAGGCCTCTGGTCAGTTTTAGGAGAAAGTGATTTTCTGTCTGTAAGCCTTCTTCCTGGTGTTACTGGCAAAAACAAGGGACAGGTTTAAATAGCTCCTGGGTGGATCTTCTTTTGAAACCAACATCTCCAGCTCAAGCTCTCCTGCAGACTGCGTGTCCTCCTGATGTGCTCCTAATACAACACATCTTTGCCACCAAGACCAAGAGTTTATAGGAGACTGCTGGAACTGCATTTGGAAGAAAAGGCACAGAGGCTTAGTGGTAGAAAACAGCAATATGACTATACAAACGACAAATAAAGAACTCCTACCAGGTAACTCTGCCAAGAGTTTGTTAATTTGGTTTCCTGTCTGCTGGTGTAAACACCCAATAGCAAATGTTCCCTAACCACACAGCTTCATCCCTCTGCCTCTGCTAACTCTCTCTCCCGATGTGGTGGCACTGGGTATAACAGGCCCAAACTCTCCCGGTGTACATGGAAAGCCTGTCCCTAAACCTCTCAGAAATGTTGCCTGTTTCTTTCCTGAGACTTTCATAACTACTACAGTTCTTGTGAATTCAGTGTCAGTTGATAGGGAGAAGAACTTGAAGAGTTTATTCAGGACAGCAGCTGTTCCCTAGAAAGGACCCTGAGAAAGCACTGGAGACCTTCTGCTCTCTCCAAATAAAGTTAACTGTAGCTGACAAAAGTTTTTCTAACCTCTCCTTATACAACCCTTCTGACACCAAAGACATAACTTCTTCCACAGCCTCTTCCAGTATTTAATTATCTTCCAAGCAGAAAGTATTTGTCCAGGGTTCAGCCTACAGCTCTCTTGCTGTCTTTTAACTTGATTTCTTCCTCCTCTGTGCTCAATGTGGGTATACAACAGCTTATTTTGCTGCCACTGTTTTAAAACTCTTGTTCCTTTCTTCCGACTAAGTCATCCCAGTTCTTTCATTCCATTTTTTGCATAATACTTCATTCCTCTCTCTTTCATTTGTCCATTTGCTTTCTGTTTGGAGTAGATAAATAGCTACAAAAAATGCTCCAAATGACCCCTGAGGGATTCGAAATAAAACCCTTGTAATCTCTGTAATCATCAGCTCCTTTATTCATCCTAATAAGGCAGGATGAAGTATGGGTAAAAAAACAACCCCAAGGCACAGCTAATACAAAACACATATAAAGCAAAAGTAAGTCTCTGTTTAGTAGCTCTGGAGCTGTTTTGACTGTACAGCTATTTCAGTAAACAGATTTCCACAGAGAGATGCAGCAATTCTGAAATACAGTAAGAGCACCTGAATCAGAAAGAATTTCTTTGTGGAAAGGGTTGTTAAGCATTGGAATGAACTGCCCAGGGGGGTTGTCAAGTCACCATCCCTGGAGGTGTTCAAGAAATGAGTGGATGTAGCACTTAGTGCTTTACAAACAAGTAAACTTGGTTTAGTTGACAAGGTGGTGATCAGTCAAAGGTTGGACCCAATGATCTTGGAGGTCTTTTCCACCATAAATGATTCTGTGGTTCTCTCTGGCACTTGACAATGCTCAAGAGTGAGGGAAAACTGGGGCTCAGTGGACCCAAAGATGACTACTATCAAATGCCATTCTTCATTCCTTTTATCTCAGAGCTTTCGTTCGTGTACAGTGGTGGATGGCTCTATGGCACGTACCCATCAGGGATAGCTCTGTGTCCTCTAGAGCAACAGACCCAAAACCTTATTGGCCCATGACAATACTTACTGAAAATACATTCTGGAGCAACAACATTTATTCCCCTAATCAGCTTGAGTTATGGTAATAGAGTCATGCCTGACTACTTGTAACACTGGAAGTTGGAGTCTACAATATTGTCCATAAGCCACTTCTGTAAAGCTTCAGGCTACAGAGCTTGCATATCGTTTTGTAGGATTGCACGATCTTCTTAAGCTGTTTTCTGTAACATTAGGTTAAGCCACTGGCATAAATATACATATTTGGCAGCTATATTTCTGGGTAAAATTCTGAAGATGCATGATGTAAAGAATTGAATGCTTTCCAATCCCAAATATGTAAAATGTGCCATGCTTTATTTAGCATAGCTGCAGACAGGAAGAGAGAAGCAGACTGGGTGAATTAAAACGCCAGGGTAGTTTTTGATGATCATTATTTAACTTGCATAATTGCTTATATGCATTTTCAACCCAGTATAAGAAATGCAAACTGATAGTATTTCAGTGTAACCTTCTACTAGGGAAACATTTATCATTTCAAGCCAGAGTACATGGGTAACAGGATAGCCAGAGCACATGGGTAACAGGATAGCTCTGTATCTGAATAAGTCATAAGCCTCTTACACCAACATACGTATCAGAGAGGACGCAAATATGTGAAAATTTCCCTTTGGTTCTATGAATTTTCTACAAGTGCATCTCTTTCTGTTTGCCACCATCGGATCTCAGTGGAATAGAAATTTGAGGTTTGTGATAGTCCCTCAAGTGGGCCCCATCTGATAACTTCCTCAGACACTTATTCCACTTGAGCCTTTCGACAGGAATTAAAGAGGTATGCTTGCTTAGCCTTCTTGTGTAGACATGTACCAAGCAGATATTTACCCTCTTTTGGTCTATAAAGCAATATTAATCATCATAAGTTTTTCTTGTCCTGGGTTTGGTTGGTTGGTTTGTTTGTTTGTTTTTTCTGATGCAATTGCCTTGGGAAGTGACAGAGGGACATGTTCAAGTGATTGTTTGGATATGACTCTCTGTGTGAGCTCTTGAAGACCAGAAAGCTCTTACAGAGAAATGGAGGAGTAAAAAAATATATACAGCATATTTTTATTCTACCTTTATTCTGACATTTTAAAATTGCTTATCATAACATGCAACATTGGAACCATCAAGAGATAGAGACAGGCCTGGACTTTCACTTTCTCCAGGAGACTCAAGAGAAGTAAAATCCAGTATGTGCATAGAGGGATGTATCTGGTTGACTGTGATAGACCTGAGAGGGTTTTTTTCCAGAGACCAACTGGAAACCAGAATTACTCTGCTGCCATTCACCCCATTACAGTGTTATAACCTGACCCACAATAAAGTAGTTTGAAATATATTGAATACTCACATTTGGTATCCAAGTTATTTTTTTAGCTTTATTATGGTCAAACCAAAATACCCCAGTCCAATTTTGAGAAAATGGGTAAGCCATATCATTCCCAGTGTGTTAAGGGTGAAGTTCCCCTCTCAGTGCAATAAGTTCAGGAGTTTACCATCCCATATGGGAATAGAAGTTATTTTATGTTATATTGTCATGACTACACCCAAAACTATTAAAAATAGCATTGTAGAGACAAAGATGTTATCTTTTCTTAGAAAGTCTACATTAAAAAAATCCGTTGAGTAACAACTGTTTGGGAGATCCATCTGTAAAATTAAGATGTCAATAAGGCTATAAAATGATGACGGAAAGACATATGTCTTTCAGGGAGAAGTGAAGGGGAAATACGCATGCAGAAGAATGACAGAAATATAACTTTCACAATCTGCCAAAAGAGGAGAGAAATTATCTTTTTTTACATTTTCACACTTTCTTGGAGGATTTTATTATAATGGAATATAAGTTACTGGCAGTAATTAGGTGAAATTTGTGTTATGCAGAACACAAGGTCACATGACTGTTGTGGTTTAGCCCATTCCCCCAGTATTGGGTAGAAAATGGCTAATTTCAGGTGAAATTCTGGCCAAGTAGCCAATCAAAGACTTTTGTGACGTCTCTACGAATGACATACTTAACAAACCAGAAAAGAAACGTTTGGTGCAGAAGAAATCAAGGAGTTAACGTGGCGGCACGCCCCGGCCAGGCTGGGCCTGGGAGTGTGGCCCTCCCGGGGCCCAGCCTGGCCCAAGGAGGGCAGGGATGGCTTGAAGCCAAAACTAAATCACCTGGAAGTTGCATGCAACAAACTGCAGAAGAATTACAGCCACAAAATGATGAAGAAGCCAGTGAACTCTCCACTGAGGGGCCGAGCCCCTCACGACCCCGGGCCTTAGTCCGAGGGCTGAGCCTAACACTAGGCCCCCAATACTGGGGGGCCCGGTGCAATTTTGGACCGGGTGTGATGGCAGGATGACCCCTTTCACTGCGAATGGGGGAGCGGTGGTGAATTAGAGTAACTGACCTTGGCCAAGAGCCAAGATTGGGCGTTTGGCCAAAAGCAGAAAGTCAGAAGAATTCCAGAGAGCGAGAGAAAAAAACTACTTGGAGCAGCAGAGCAGAGCACTGGAGAATGTTCTTGGGTATGGACTGAGCCAAAAAAACCCCAGAACCCCTGTGACCCAGGGAGGGGTGGTGACTCCTAGGAAACCCCCCGAAACTCCTTGTGGAAGGAACCTCCACGGAGCCCTATACTCCGTGGTAACGACATGGTGATACGAGTGTTTCCCTCGAAGCCCATGGTAAACTCTCAGCAGCCATAGACAAGTGGCTGGAAGTGGGAGGCAGACTCCCCTGCATTCCAATGGAGAGAGAGAGAGAGATTTTCTAGCTGTGGTGATTTGGAACTCTTACCTTCAAGACTTTTTCTTCTTCTTCCTCTAGACTGTTTTTGAAAAAAAGAAGGAGGGGTGGTATTTGTAAATATATAAGTTTGTTATTATAAGAAAACTGGTTAGAGTTTTTGTGTATATAAATATTCCTTTAGTTCTTATCATGTAGCAATAAATTTTAATATTAATCCCCATGTCAAGAAATCTGTTTTGTCTATGCAAACTTTTCTTACCTAGCAAAATTTATGGGTTGATACAAACCATGCAGAAATCACAGGGCTAAACTGTTGACAATGACCTTATGGTCTATTCTGCCTTTGATTTGTTTAAATATGACTATTTTATGCAATTTTTTTCCAATTTAAAATAGTTTAGCAGTGAGTCAAGATGGAATTTGGTTATTCCTAGTAAGGAAGTGATAGATAAATGTGGGTATTGTTTACTTGAACATTTCGATGGTCTGCACATCTTCACGTGGTTTTTCTTACATGGTTTTGCACATGAAGGACTCTGCAGAATGTGAGACATGACTGAGCTCTTGGTCTGAGGTTATGTAGTATTACATCCAGTTCTTACAAAAAGATACAAAGCTGCTCTGAGTAGCCTGCAGGAGTACTTTTCCAGGGAGATCACCACATGGAGTCTTCTTGTTTAATGCTGTGTTTTTCGCTGTGAAATTTCAACTGGTCATGAAGACAGTAAAGGTTATTATCAACTGGATAGAGAATGTGCATGGAGGGCACAGAAGACCAACAGCAGTTCTGATCTTGGGGTTAGTTCAGCAGCTGCCCTGGGCCTTGCACACACTGGATATTCTGGGAATGCTGGAAATGTTCCATACTGCTCAACAGCTACCAAGGATGTGTAGGAAGCTTGATTTGCTCTCAGTCAGTTTGTACCTATTTCTGTTCCCTTATGCACGCTCAGGAGATTACTCATTTGGAGGAGAAAAACGTTCCAGGAATTTGGAAGCTAGGAAGGTTCTTTCTGTACCTCCTGCTCAGTGGCACTCAGGACTTCTCCAGTGGGGGAAGTATGGTGTGTAGCACAGTTCATCTGAAGAATGGATGAGCTTATAAAGCTGGTTGGAAAACAGAGACACTCGACTTGCATCTTGCAAATTCATGCTTCATTTCTTCCATGTCTGACATTAATGGGCTGTGTTTTCAGTGCTTTTATCACATTTATTGTGGCAGGAGTGATATCTGTTACAAGTATGCCTTTCAGTGGAATACATAAAAGAGAACAGATCAGCATGTAGCACCCTAAAAATAATCTTTTTGTATTTTTAGTATATTATATTCGTCCATAAAACCATGAGAGGGCAGCATTCTCTCTATCATTCATATTCTCTTTTGGTGGAAAATAAAGAGATACTTTCTTTAACATTCATCTCATAAACCACAGAGAAGTGTTATATATAATTCAGAGCTTGGTTCAATATTCTTTGTAATCAATATGAATGCTTTCCTTGATTTAAACAGGTGTTGGACTGGGGCTTCAGTTGTTCAAAATGACATCAGGAAGAACTGTCTACATAATTTAAATCAGAAGATACCAAAAATAAGCAGTTGGGAAATTATTTTGGTGGTGGTTAACCTCTGGAACAAAATACCAAGAATACTGGTGTATTCTCCACTTCTTTTTGTCTTTGAATTCACACTCAGTGTCCCTTTGGAAAAAGTAGGCAAAAGCTGCTGGGTTCAATACTGAGGTAGCAGACTAATGTCTTGTGAACTACATGGCATAAAAGAGAAGCTGATGCTCTGTGCACAAAGACAGCATAAGCCCCATATTTTTTAATGCTGTTTGTAATTATTCAGTGAAACCTTAATGTTTCAGGGAGGGTTCTTACAATCAGAATGGATGAGGAGCAGTGGTCATAAACTAAAACACAAGAATTTCCATCTCAACACGAGGGAGAACTTCTTTACCTCGAGGGTGGCAGAGCACTGGAACAGGCTGCCCAGGCAGGTCATGGAGTCTCCCTCTCTGGAGACATTCAAATCCACCTGGACAAGTTGCTGTATCACCTGCTCTAGCTGACCTTGCCTTGGCAGGAGGATTGGACTAGGTGATCTGCAGAGGTACCTTCCAACCCTAACTATTCCGCGAATCTGTGATTTCTCCATGCAGGTGCGAGACTAGATGACTTTTAAAGGTCCTTTCCAACCCAAACTATGATTCTGTGATCTTCTGTTAGTCAGCTCAGAGCATTTGCGTCATCTGTTCTGCACAAGCAGTCAGGTTTGCTAAGCAAAACGATCTCCCCAGCTCTGGAATCCATTAATGTGGCAAACAGTTTCAGGGCAAAACGTTACGGCTGTGGCGTGATCCTTTGAGCAACATCGATACAATACTGTAGCAGTAAGTGATTGGGGTTTTTAAAAGAATTAATTGTGCTTTTTTTTTGCAAAATTAGAATAGCTTAAAATGGAGAGTGAGGTTTTGAAAAAGGGAAGCAGAATTCTTTACTTCTAAATAATGTCTTTGAAAATAAATTAGGTCACAAGAAGACACAGATTTTTTAGTAAAATGAATATTTAGGGATATCGCAATGCCAGCCCAATACAGAGTGGCAACTGCTAATTAACATTCTTGCTTGCAGTTTCAGCAGAGAGTAGAATTTAATGAACATGGAGACTAAGCTATTCTTTCTATACTGCTTGACATGATGACCCAACTCCAACCCCAATGGGTTTATGATGAAATTGTGTTTTCTTATTTGTTTACTTCATCTCCTGCTGTGAGGGAAATTCCTGTATGTCTCTTACTCACTGTATTTCAGTCATTACAACACCCCTAAAATGATGCACAAAGTTTTCACTGTGAATACCCTTAGGAGGTACCGCAAACTGTGGTTTCACGGAAAAGTCATTGGGTCAAATGCAATGGTAGGCAAATGTAAATGATTCACAAAGATTGCCCCAAGCAACCATCCAATATGTGAGAGAGCAAAGGACCTCCACGAGGGTTGGCAGTAAATGAAACAAAAATGTTATTTGATCTATATCTACTTTCATATAGGTGTCATTTGATATATATCTACTTGCATTTTCTTTTGTTGATACGCATTACTTAAAAAGGTTTCCCATATTTTCAGAATGAAAGAAGTTGTGTCTATTTGTGATTTTTAAATAGAACCATAATAAAGAAAATGTTGATTTTCTAGTTAAGTTTTGAAGACTACTAAAGGGTGTTAGCACTTATTAACTTGAAATATTTTTACATAGTTTCCATTAAAAAAATGAATGTGAGGTAGTATTAAATTTCCCATAACTTGCCATATAAAAATGAATTCAATAACAAGTGAGCTTTGCCAAGATGACTGTATATTTTTTTTAGAGAAATAATGTAGCTGTTCAGACTAGCCTACATTTTACATGGGGTTTGAATTAGCACTTTTTCAATGGATCTCAAAAGCTTTTTTCTGCTATTCAACTCAATACTGAAGCTCCAGTTCAGGAAGGTACTTCATAGTGTGAGTAATCCTACTTGAAGCAGTGGGTTACTGACACACTTGGAGTTGGACATGTACTTGCATATCTCAGGAATGAGGCCTTGGCACACAATGACTCAGGCTGGAGTATGGGGGACCCTCATGTAGTTTGAGTCTTACCTTGTTGTGGATGGAGTCACTTGCAAGAGAGAAGCAACAATACATTTTATTGATATAAGACAGTGAGATAACAAAGTTCAGTCAATGGCAGATGTGACAGTGGCTTAACAAGATTCACTCACAAGGTATGTACTGCATAGAGGGGTGTCAGACAAAGCTGTCAGGAGACCCTCTCATCAAGTCATGAGGTTCAGAAAGGACCCCCTTTTAGATGCAGCTGGATTCAGGCTCAGGCCCAGACTCTGTCAACAGTTTAGAGGATCATATATGCACAAGCAATCCTTTTTATCGCTTTGCTAAGATTTCAAAGTTTCAGTGCTCCTATTCCCAATTCACCTACTGACTACCTGATGTGATAAGAATGCTCTTAACCTTGAGGAGTAACCGTGAGGTGTCCCCCCACTCACGGGGAGATCCTGGCACGAAACCCTGCCATGCAGTAGAGCTCAGCAAGTCCTGGACTGTCTACTAGTTATGGAGATAAGGTGATTGACTTACAGTCATATTTGCATACCATTCGTGTTTTGGTTGGCTCATTCTCAACTAGCCCTCAGCTGCTGAGCAAGATTTATAGCCCTTAACTATTGTTTTCTGTCTCCCCAGAGTCCAGCTGAAGACAGATGAGGCCATTCCGAGTGCCACTGGTGGGGCATTTGCTTAAGCAGAGAAAGGCTGAGGGGGGAGCACAGCACCATACACCTGAGTTTTGATTTGATGTCTAAAATAGTCCCTGCCACTCTGCTCTTCATTGGTGTGGTGCCGCTGCCTATGCTTGACCATATCTAAGTCTTACTTATTTGGAAAACATTCAAAAGGTCGCAGCCCCTTTGTGAGTAATATAAAACATGGAAGTATGAAATTTAAATAGTCAAGACAGGCCCCAAAAGAAATGTCACAACATGCAAGGAAAGTGCATATGGTAGTAGCAGCAGCAGGAAACATCATAGCTTTATGCCTCCTCCGTTTTTGATTGAAGAAGGAGTAAGGTTCAGGAGGGAGGGGTGAAATGAAGGAAAGGTGATGAGGCTGCTTGAAGACAGATGGAGATAATGGGAGGGAAAAAAACAGGGCTTCATGTGGGGTAATGAGATTCTATTAAAGAGATCCTTGATCTGGGTTCTGCTTTCTCCCTGTCATGTTGAATCAGCTCCTACAACCGGGTGGCAGGGAGAAGGGAGAAGGAGAGATAACCGTCACTGTCTGGCTTTTGCTGTTGCCAGAGTGGCTGATGAATCTCCTTTGCCCTTCTCATCTACATGTCTCAATTTAATTTACTTTTTTCTGTGCAGTGCTGTTGTGGAAGGCCAGGGATTTTCACTCATTTTAATAGTCAGCTGATGTATTCAACAGGGAGCTTACTTTGCTAAATAAGCTAGAAAGCAAAACACCAAGAAACATTGCAGTGAAATAAAATACAGGCTCTAATTGATGCAGTAGTTTTGAATAAATCTTTCCATTGTCACAGTCCGCATGCTAAATGCCAAGGCCTGTCAACACCACTTCTTGGTTACCTACCCAAGGTAATCATACAGCTCTTCTTACTGCAGAATCCAATTGCTTCCCAGTTTGAGGTAATAATCTGTTAGCAATACCACTTCATGGAGTTTTACCCAAACGGAATAAAAAACATATGGTAAAAAATAAATTACAGGCTCCATTTTGCAAGATTGTCAGATCTCATCTCTTCTTGCAGAGCCAAAATAACTTGGAGACCAGTGTAGATGCTTTGCTGGGAGCGCATGGGTAAGGTGATGCCCCACCAGAGAAATGAAGTCAGGTCTTTCAAGAGCCTTACACTGGGCCACCCTGTCCTTTGGTAGAGAAATGGGGCAGGGGAAGTAAATATTTGCAAACAGCCCATGTGAGGTTTAAAAACAGTAAATTTGATATCTTTATGGAACTGTGATGCTTTTCATCTCTTTGTAACTTCAAATTGTGCATGTGAGCTGGAACAGCAGCTGATTTGTTCCTGGAGTTGCTTAGAAGAGAGGCTTGGAAGGAGAGACATCCAATGCATACTTACACTGAAATTTTTCTGTCCTCCTGGGTGGTTACTTAAGTGTATTTCCACTCTGAACATGTAAAGTCATTTTATAGGCAGAAGGGGAGGAAAGATGAACACCCAGTTTATGAGAAATGTGAGGTGGAGGAAGCAGAAAAGGGAATGTCACTGATTGCAGTCTTCTGCTATCATCACACAGTCTCTTTCACAAAATTTATGGTTTGGTGAAAAAAAGAAGTCCTGATACCAATCTAGTCCCAGACTCTGTCCTATGCCCCTCACTGACTTCAGCTGGCATCTCTGAGTTGTATGCCAGATTGTAATTAGGCCTCTGAAAGTAGAAGATAAAAAAGGCCTTTTGTGGCATTTTGTGCCAAAAAGGTTTAAATAATTTCAATGTTTAGGATCCCAGAACTGTTTTTTATTTTTCAGGAAAAAGGTCAATTTTTTTTTTTCTTCTGGTTTTTTACAGGTGTCCCTTTTCTCCTCTTGCACTAAAAATGCAAAATTTGTCCTGGTAAATTTACCTGTAAAATCTGTTTAGTTCAGGATTATGCTGTTGTGAAGAAATCACATTTTATTTAACAGGAGGTATTCAGGCAGGTCCTATGAAAAAGTATTATTGTCCTGAAAAATCTCCCGTAAAAACATTTTGGAATTTATTCATGATAGTCTGCAGAGGGTTTTTTTCTAAGCTACTATATAGCAAGGATATAATTTTGTATTAAGTTCTAACACCTCAGAAAGTGTATGAAAAAATAATAATTTTCTATTAAATGCTAAAGGACTTTCCTCCATAAGGACATAAGCAAGCTTTACAGGAACTGGTAGTTATGCTGCAGAAGGATTTTTCAGGCTTAGAGAGCTTGGGGGAGGGTGTTTGAGCGCATTAGTATTCACTCTGCATTCTTGCCTGCTGTTCCACATGCACTGTTTTCTGCCTCCATAAACTGCTCTGGATGCAGATCAAAATTATTTAAAAGAATTCAAAGGAGAAAAAAAAGCAGAGCAGCAGTTTCTGTGTATTTCCACATTTCCTTCATTTTCATTGACATTTACTGCTGGTCTTTTTATAGCAATACGAAAAAAAAAGATGGCAGAAGCAGCGAAGGGAAAGTCTTTGTCTGATAAGAAAGGCTTTTACATTTTAGAGAGAAGTTCTCACAACAAATCAGTACACTGTTAGCTTTCCTTGTGCAGTCAGCATCAACAATTTAAAGCAGCAGCACTAAATTCTTTAACTCAAAGGGCACTTTAAAATTATTGTTGTTATTATTATTCTTTCTTGTTTGCAATAAATGTTTTTACATAGGAAAAAGTATGTTCATCTCTTCTGTGTTAAACCTTTTTAAAAGGGTGAATGTTCATTTCCTCTCTTTTCATTTTCCACTTCTCAAGACTTTTGAGTCCTAAGCCATCCAAGAGCAGACCTAGCCAAAGAGCCGTTCTTCTGTCTCCTCGAGTTGAACTCACAACTGCGGGAAGATTTACTGAAAAATTTCAGGAAAGATCAAGTGGGCATGATCACCTGCAATACATGGCTTTATCAAGGAAGTTCTGCTTTACTCCTGCTAAAAAAAAATCAGCTTCTTACTATAGCTTGGGAGGAGCCTTTAAATTCTTCTTCACTGAAACAAGCCTGGTTCATGGCTCATCACCACTGACTCTAGGCTCCTTGTATAATATTTGTCCTAGTAGTGATATTTTGCATTCTGATTGAAAAGGAGCATGGTAATGTGCAAACTTGTCTCACAGTACAAAGCTGTATTGCCTACTCTGAGAGCAGGCTAGAAAAATCCTTGTTTCTCTAGAAAACTGGAAGTGTATGGAGATCTCCATTAAAAAAAAAAAAAAAAGAAAAAGTGCAAAAGCTAGAAAGTTGAGGGTAAGCCTCACAAGCAAAATCCCCCAAATACTGGGAGCAGACAAGCTTAGAATAAAGCTGAGATGGAACTTTATACATTTTTAGAGGGGTGAAAAAGACAGATTCAGGGAAGAGGTGTATCTTGCACACACACATACACTCAGAGAACTCAAATGTCCAATGTTTAAAATTCACATTACATGAAATACAACAAACTCACGGTGCTAACTGAGGCACAGTGTTGTAGGTGCAAAAATCTTTAAATCAACAGCATTCCCTTGTGGACAATAATCACTGACTGGGCAATCTCTTAAAAAGCCCTGGTCCCTGCTGGGTGAAGCACTGGAGTCTTTGCTGTTGCTCTCAGGGTGCCACCCTGCTGCGTGTATGGTGATGAAGAATAAATATGCATGAAGTCGACAGTTAGTTTGGCTTCCACCAAAGCTTAATTTAGCTCACTTCTCAGTGCTGAATAGGAGAAATTAATAACAATAATTAATAGTTCTTTTAACACAGTGAGTAAGCAGAATATGAAAAAAAAATGCTAAATCTGGGGAAACTTCATTGCTGGGAGACAAGGAGTGTACAATGCATTGCGCATTGCCAAGGAGGTACAACATACTGTGGAGGGCACTGATGGACTAAACAAAAGAAAACATCTGGTCAGAGGAAACAAAGGAATGCACTGTAGAATCCAGGGAGGATGCAGTACAGTCCACACCAGCTGGAATGCATCTCCTGAGGAGGCTGAAATTCCTTCCACCTTCTTCCCCCTCCTGTTTTTTGTTTTCAACCTTCTCTGCCAAGAGAAGGACAAAAGTTCTATTATGTCTGAAGTCTGGCCACAAGCAACAGTACCTAAAAGGTGCTTCAGAGCCTTTAGTACATGAGCATGTAGGGCTCTGCAGCGCCATGGCAAGCTTTCTCAGTGACTTTTGCCATCATCCACAAATTGCATATTCCTTCAGTGTAACTTCACGAACGTTCCTCCTTTTTTCTTGGCTTGCACCACTACACTCACTTCCTTAGAAGCCAGAAGATGCAGAGCTGACTTTGTACAAGGAATTTCAAATAAATTCTGATAGCCATTTTAAGGAGAAAACATTGGGTGTTCATTACTGATTTTGTTACTTTATTGTGGTTATTTCTGTGTATAGTTGTAAATGGTTTTTTTTGTGGGTGGTGCTACACAAAGTCTGAGAAAGGCAGCATACTTTCCTAAGAAATTTCAAAATGTTTTAAAAAGTACAGTAAGTAGAAGACATTAAATTTTTATAATATGTATGGTGTCGGGGGAGGTTTAGGTTAGATATCAGGAAAAAGTTTTCACCCAGATCATGGTTGGTCACTGGAACAGGCTCTGCAAGGAAGTGTCACAGCACCAAGCCTGAGAGAGTTCAAGAAGCATTTGGACAACACTCTCAGCCACAGGGTGTGATTCTTGGAGTGTCCTGTATAGGGCTAGGAGTTGAACTCAATGATTCTGATGGGTCCCTTCCAACTCAGCACATTCTATGATTCTATGATTCTATGATTCTATATATTACACATATATTACATACACTTATGGCCTGCCCATCAGACACTCATGGCTCCCAGAGAGGGTGGGTAGACCAGCAAGTAAAGTCCTCAAACTTTATTCAAGAAGAGTGACTTACGAAGCAAGGACAGCACTGATTAAGACATTGACATAGTTGAGGGGAAATGGATAAACTGGGCCTGTGGCATAGGAAAGGAAACAAAAGCCAGATAAAAAGAAACATGCAGATTAATAGTAAGGGAAAGGACCATATCGCTCTCAAAGGTGAGGACAAGATGCTTTCACTCAGTGCAGTGGGAAAAGAAAAGGATGTTGGAGAAATTTGAAGGAGCATGGTAGTAATATGACAGAGGGCAAGGTCAGAAGCTTTGTATAAATACGGAGAAAAGTTGTGTGTCTGAAATTACTGTATTTGTAATGTTATCTATATAACTAATAAAACTGTCATACAGATTGCTTAATATTTGCAGCTGAAAGATACTGCTTTTATACCCAATATTCTTATTTTGGTTGATTTCCTTCAAAGGCTCTGCTCTCTCATAGTGGTTCTTCTGCCCAACCTCAGTGAAATCTATACTTGAGGTTCCAGTCTACTACCTCACCTGTATTTCAGACTCTTCAGCACTGAAGGCCCCTGCTGTACTGGAGATGTTTACTGTTACAAGGAGCAGCCAGCTTCTTTTCATAGTTGACAACTGCCTTTAAATACTTTACTGGTTGAAAGGGGAGAGCCTAGAAATCCCCAGGTGGTGAAAGCATTTGGATGTAAATCATACAGGCTGTCCATCAAGCTGCACAAGCCAATAGCTGGTTCATAGTTGAATGAACCCATTGTCTGAGAGATTTGAATTCAGAGCATGTAGCAAAAAAACCTCAGATGTGCATGCAAAATTCATTGAACGCTGAATGTGGCATCATTTCTGGCCTGACAACCTTGTGTATATGGAAAAGCAGAAGGAGGGAAAATTGGTGCCATGTTAATGCTGCCCAAATATACACAATGAAGTCAGACTGAAAGCAATGAAATTGCAGCCGCTCCTCATGAGCTAACAGGACCATTTTCCTTAACCAGTGACCTTCAATTACAGAGTAGCAAGCAAATTAGCAGAGACAAAAAAGAAAAACCTGTTAGCCAGAAAATCTTACTGGCTAAAGCTTGTCTTGTTTCAGTTCCAGTTTCTGTAGCTTTCGGTAAAATATGTGCTGTCTCTCTTTCGGAGTACTGGTGTTAACTGGAAATGTTGGTTCTGGGAACAATGAATTCCTTTTTATCAAATTGTCTGGTTTACAAATGGGTTTTTCAGAAGACCTTAAGGGTTTCTGAGTGCTTCAAGGATCTGAATCATTGCAAAAAGCCTCCTGATATCACAGAGATCAAGTTAGGAAGAAATTCAAGGCTAAAAATGGCCAGGGCAGGAATGGCTAAATGAAATTGCCATTTCTCAGTTCCAAGCTCTCCAGCACTCCGTATGCTCATGGTTGTTTGCCTGTAGATTGGAGTGACTGTGAAGCAGGCTGGGGTGTAAATTACAGTTCAGCAGTTATAGTGTCTCCATACAGAGGTGTGTGTGGGGGGGGGGGGCTTACTCTGAACTAAATCCATCTAAAAGGTAGGAATCTGGTCCTACCTGACACAGGTTGCTTATAAACCTGAAAAAAAATCACAAATCCAGGTGAATTACCTGGTGTGAATCCACTTTGAAAAGGGACTAGAGAAGACAACAGTATCTCCAAGCTAAGGGTGTCCCCACAGGGAACTACCAATCTTAAGATTCACAAGCTGACTTAAGTCCTTAGGTAGGCAAGCCTGAACAGCAAAGAAGATATGGCTTTCTTCCCTTTGAATTTGTAGAAGATGTTTGTTTGGGGTTTTTTTTGGTTTTTTTTTAATGGCTGGTAACTCTATACACCTTTTGTGACTGTTTTCCAGAAGCTTCATTGGAACCTTAGAATCCTATAATCAAAATCAAGTTCTGTTTTGATAGGACAAGCTCCATATTTCCTTCTCTGGACACAGTTTGACATGTGAGGTTTTCCTTCTGGAATATTAGCACCTCTTATCTGCCTCAGATTTACAAAATAAGCCATAAAAAACTGAGGCAAATCCACTTACAAGATAAAACAAGCCACACAGCTAAAACAAAGATAACCACTTAGGCGTAAGTTTTCTTTTGACAACATTATTAGCTAAATACCTTTTGTCATCCTTCAGTATATGTTGGCACAAAATCTTCTGCTTGGGCTTTCTGAGTTGTATGAGGGAAAAAATATGGGGAAATCTCTACAGAGGGTTTTCTCCTACTTCAGCCAAATCTGAGACATGCTTTCCTGCCACCTGAACCACCACACTGCCAGCAGATTAACTGTTTTCTTTAAGCCTCCATTCTCAAAGTTTTCTCAGGATAGTTTGGATCATCAGCTCTTACAATTTAAAGAGAGAGATTAATTTCTAAGAGACAGTTGTAACAGCATGGTAGAACACCAGATTGTTTCCTTCTTGCAGCTACTAGTATGTTTTCTTTCAGAGGCAATTGATCTTTTTGAGATTCCTCTTCCCCTTAGTTTGACAGAAATCTCTTAATTAAGAGGCTCTGAGTGCTCTCTAAATGTAATGTGTGGTGAACTTTAAGTCCCAAGCCTGAAGCCACAGCCTTCCCACTGTTTGTTGCTTGAGCTCAATAAACATCACACTGATATATTGAGATGACTCAGCTACGCAATGTTCACCTGCCAGCACCAAGTCACTGGTCTGGACTTGTGAATTTTTCCAGATAGCAGACAGGCTGGAAGAGCAAAGCCATTTATATACCTGGTGATTATAATGATGCATGGGAACAAAAATAGATTTACAACAATAATAACATCCAGGACAGCAATACAAATAGTGAGGATAAAAAACAGGGAAAGATAAATACCTGTCTGGAAATATGACTACTACTGAATCAATAAACTGATGTCCTACCGAAAGCACGTCACTACAGATCAAAAGCAATGGAGTGTTGGTAACTTTCAGTCTGCCCAATGAAAGTTACCCTTTTTCTCCAGTCTATCTACTGTTACAACTTGCAGGGAATCACTTCTATTAACTAGAGGGCTGTTTTCACATCACTTTTAACTAATTATTGTTAAAACAAGCTAGTCATATTCCTCTAACATGGAATGGAGTACTTAATGCCTATATTCAACAGTTCAGGTTTGTTAATAAAAGAAATCCTGATTTTTTTAGTTTCTTTTCGTATTACATTTTGTAAACTATGCTATGAATAATAAATAAAAAATAATTAAAGGGACATCTTTTAAAAATAATTTCAGGCTGTGTCCCTTCTCTGTTATGATATGTAGTCACAAACGTGGTTATTTTAAACACTGCTGAGAACAGCTTGGTTGTAGCATGGACAAGTGTTTATTACAGGGTTTACTGCCTTGTCCTATGATTCCATGCTCTGCAAGGCACATCTTAACTAATTCCCAAAGGCAAAGTGGCAACACTGTAAAACACTTGTGAAAACATTCAAACTGCAGTTTAAACCTTGTTAAAGTGCAGTTCTTCTTTGGAAAGTGACACTGAAAATGGCAGTGTGGGATCCTGTATTTATTTTCTATGTGTTTCAAGATCAAACATGCTAAGTACAACTATACAGTTCCCTCCTGACATCCACAGCCAGCTCTACGGACTCCAATGAGATTAGATAGTTGAAACTTTCACGTTCATGTATCAATCACTAAGATTATGGTCTCCTTAGCAACTGTCCAAACCTACTGTCCTCATCGAAACAGATACACCTTGGCCCCCTTCCATTTAGCTGAATAAGCTTAAGGAAGATCTGTTTTCTTCTCATTGACCCGTGCCAGTTTTTTCACTGCTTGTGGAAGTAAAGCGCCTTTTCAGACAAGTTGGCAAATCTAACTCTGAACAAAAATATACACAAAACAGTTGTGTTGAAGAAGATGCTGCTTTTTAATGATAGTCGCATTTTCAGTAAAGAACTTTAATGGCTTTTTAATTTGTTTTTGTGTCTGGTTTATGAAGTAAAATATTTTGATCTCTAGAAAATTCTGATATGAACAATATTGTCTGTACACATTAACCTGTTTGAATACAGGCTTATGACCTACAATTTTATTTCTCCAGAGAGCTAGCTGTTGCACATTTATGGTTAGCACCAGCAAGGAGAAGGCACAGCCCCATCCAAGGCCCATGGAAATTCAGTTAACAGTGTTATTTAACCACAGGGAGCTTGCTATGTGTTTCATGCTTTTCTTTCTGCTCTATCTGACAGAGAAGTAATCAGCCTTATCTACCTCCCAGAGACCTCTTGCTTGACATTGAAACATGCCGTTTCCAGTCAGAAGAGACACATTGCCATGTCCAGCTCTTGGCCTCAGAGAAGATATAGCTAGTTTGGCTTTAGTAACTTTTGTTGATGGAATTGCTATAGCACTGTGGTTGACATTTGAAGTTGGCCCCTATATGAAGAATAGCATAGATATCCTGACATGGTCAGAGATGTCCATGTCAGGAACAGTCCTTACCTCTACCCCACAATGAAAATGTTGAAACATAGAGATAGATCTTGTTTATTGGCACTACTGTCCTTTTGTCTGGACCGTATGTTCATAAATATATTTAAGAATAAATGCCAAAGTACTAAAAAGTTCTGAAAAGATCACAGGAACAGTTACATCATCCATTCTAGATACAATACCAATCAAGTGGTGACTACTACCCAAGAGATGCCAGCAATACTCCCTTGGGTGGAACAGTTTCTGTGCCAGTTTTCAGACCACCTTTTACAAAGCACATATTACTGATCCAAATCTCTTGAATTTTTATAATCCTAATGAGTGAAACCAGCATCTGTTTCAATCTTAGGTTAAGCTTGATGGGTGTTCAAATGGTTACAGATGTGCAAGGAGGAATGTGCGAGGCTGTGCTCGAAGATGGTTTCCTGACTTAGCATGGCTGAATTTTCATGAAATAATATGCAGGCTTTTTCCACCTCACTTTTGCCAATCCCGCATAGCCTTGTGACTCAAAGGGGCAAAACTGCACAGCCCAGCGCCAGCACAGGCCCCAGGTTTCAAATGCTTGAGAGCTGGAATATCCAGAGCTGAGGTTTTGTTCTGGCCTGTGAAAAGGGAGAGAAAACCATCTGTGAAATCTGGAGGCACATCTGGACTTGGTTTCTACCCCAGGATCCCACAGCCGCCCATAATCCTTTATGGATATCTGCAGGTTGGGAGAAAAAATCCTTTCTCTGCACCTCTACTCTGCTCCACAGCTGGCAAACTCAGGTTCCCCAGGGTTTCCACGGAGCCCTCAGAGCAGTCCCGTGAGGCACAAACAGGAGGGTTTGATCCTTACGGCTTTAGAAAAATGCCCTTTTCTACCTAAAATTGGGGGAAAAACAGCCCCCTGAGTGGGACTTCCCCTATGGGCAGGGGCATGCTGCAAACACCGACTGTCTCTGGAAAATCTCAGCAAAAGCCCCGTGTCGCCGTTCCCACAGGCCTCTCCCTCGGGCAAAGCCCTCGGAGCGGGCGCCGGCCGCTGGTGCCTCGGCGAGCGGCGGGGGCCATTTCTCCCATTCCTGCCTCAGGAGGGAAGGGAAACGAGCACCGATCCTCCTTCTCCTCAGCTTCCCCGGCCCTGGCCTTTGCTCCCAGCCAGCCCCCTCGCTGGGAGCCCCAAGGGAGCCTAGCCGAGGGACCGCCGTGCCCCCGGGGCGCGGGTCCCCCCTCGGGCCCCGCTGCTGAGGGGAGAGCCGGGCACAGACAGACAGACAGAGCCCAATTAAACCCTCCCCTGTCCAGCCCCTGACACTCCCTCCTGCATTTTCCAGTCTGTGGTTACGGCACTCAAAGGGTTCCATTAAGTCACCAAGTTTTACAGGTTCCTTAAAAAAAAAAAAAAAAAAAGGGGTGGGGGGGCGGTGAGGGGGAGTGCGCGAGAGAAAAGTTTGGTCATGGCAGGGAATGTGTGATCAAAGCTGAGCCCAAGCTTCCTGTTACACCGGGACTATATATATACCGTGTCTTTAATGTTGGGAATGTAAGCAGCTGCTGGAGCCTGGCGCTGACTCTCTGCCTGATTCCCAGCGCACTGAGGTTTCTTCCACCGACCACAATGAACAAGTTCCTGTGCTGCACGCTTGTGGTAAGTCCCTTCGGAGGGGCAGATAGGCTCTAGGATGCATTACAGCTTCGGACATCAGGCTGTACAGACACACGGCTTTTCTTCTGGGGTTTTTGTTTTGGCTTTGGTTTTTTGCAGGTTTTGTTTGTTTGTTTGATTGTTTGGGGGTTATTTTGCTTTCTCTCAGTTTTCTTGGTAAACCCTTTTCACTTCATCACTCCGAACTTTCCTGATGAGTTTGGAGTGTGATGGACACGTCCAGCTCCAGGGAGACAGCAGGGATTTTCATCCTGTTCTCAAGGTAGTGGCATGAATTTCTTTCCTTTTGCCCTTTTTCCTGTCTTCCTCCTTCTTTTAGTAAGGCTTCATAATATTGGACTGATGCAAAAGTGTGTTTCTAGGAATTAATTTAGAAACTGTAGGCTAGGATGTTTGCTTCTGATATACATAAGCTCCATCACTGCCTGCCCCTAATCCCTGCTGCAGTGGCACTCTTGGTATCTCAGATACTGGGCTGTCTTTATTACTGGGGATAACCACTGTGAACTCCAGAGAGAAAAAAAAAAAAAAAAAAAAAGCACAAGTGTGTGGTGTTTGTTTTGGCTTAGAAAATTCAGCTTCATGTGCAAGAAAGTGATGAATTAGTAGCTGTGTCAGTAGCTATTACAGAAAAAGTTGTGTTATGAAATCTAGTATAACCTACTGCTTTAATAAGTTTTTGTTTACTTGGAGATTTAGTGAGATGCTCCCAAATGCAAATTTAGAGATGTTAGCAGTGTAGTAAATCTTTCAAAATGTTATTTAATCCGTTTAGTCATATGGAATTGTATATGAGTTCAGATTAATTAAAACCTGCATAGAGGGAGATCCTGTGTAACATCTAATTGTAGACTATTCATCTTTGGCATAAGAGAACATTCAAAGAAAAATATTAAAAAATAATATTCAGAGCAGGCTGATACTCCTGCCAGCACAGTAACTTGTTCCTGGGTTGTTTTGGTGAGTATAACGGCATTAATGTTGTGGCAGAGCATTAGAACTGAGATCCATTTATTCTGAAAGCTTTTTATAAATGCAACGAGATTTCCAGGATCTGATGAGTAATGCATGTTTATTACTCTGTAAAAATTTCTGAAAGGGCTTTTTGAGAAACAAACCCAAAGTAATTAATAGTCCAAGGGAAGCAAAATTTGTCAGGCTTGTGGTCGGCAGACTGAAATGCAGGACAAGTTTTTCATCTCGTGTGATGTTGTGCCTGCTTCGTCAACATGAAAGCATGGGAATTTAATCTGGGAATTTCAGCAACAGCTCATTATCAGTTTGGCTTCTTATCTATGAATGTAATAATATAATCACACCAGGATTTTGATTACGTGCACGTTCATGTTCTCCCATAAAGTAATAGCATTGGGTGAAGTTCAGCATAATCCTCTGGTAGATGAGTCCTGGAGCTGAAATACGTCAGTGGCAGGAGTACATATCATAGACCTTCATCATTCACCTGTATTTTGTTATTATTATTTTAAAACCATTTATTTGGTGAAGTTTAAGTATTGTCAGATATGCTAGAGCTCAGAAAAGCGTTTTTAGTACCCCTTTTATAATAACCTTTGTAGGAGGCTCAACAGCAGTTCGAAGTTGTGTATGTTTGGCTTATGCACCTTAAATCTAGTTTGGAGACATCATAGCCAAAAAGACTTTTTTGTCATGATGTACTTTCAGCCTTGGTCTCTTTGCTAAGGTTTCAGAAGGGGGACCTGCTGTGGTGTTGTGTTCATGTTGGTGTTGTGTTCATGTTCGTGGTGTTTGCTGGAACACTGAAGCTGCTTACAAACAGACAAGCATTATGAAATCGGACTGAATGGAAAGAAATTCTCCAGAGCTGAATCTCGTTACTTGTCACGTAACTATCTTGACCCTTAAATTTAACCTTTCTCTATTTTGGATCTCTGGGTGCATGTGACATGCTTTTTCTGGCCTGCCTGTTCGGTTTGCTGTGTGTAGGCAGCAGTGGCTTTGCAGCCCGCGAGGGTAGGAGTTATCTTTCTGTCTGACTTTCTTTCTGTCTGTCTGCATGTGTGTTGGTTAAAAATAAAACACTAAGGTTACCAGAAGAATTTTTAAAAGATATTGTCACAATCTAAGCAACACCCGCTGTTCAAATCTCATGGAAAAATTAATTTTGTTTCTTCTGTAGAAACGCCTGTTTGGACATAGTACTGGACATACAGTTTCTCTAGCTAGCTGGTCAGTTGTTAGTGATTCTATCAGTGTAAAGGCAGACTGTAGTCACAGTAGGAACATCCCAGGTTTGCGTTAACTCTAAATCTTGCTGTCACTGTGGTGAATAATGTTCCAAAATATAAGTTATGGAAAAGATACATCTTTTGGAGAGTATCTGGCTGGATTTTCCTGCTTTCTCCCTCTACAAGCTTCAAGGTAAATGTAACTCATATGAATGAAGACTTTCAATTTAACACTTCTTTGATAAGATGTAAAACTGCTCTTCAGCTGAATGTCATTTTCCTACCACTAAAAATGAAACAATAGTTTAGACTCCTATGTTTCTTTGTGAATGACAACTAATGGTCCTCAAAAAGTCTCTATAAGACTTGACTTTTTGACATACCGCTTTATTGACAGAGAAAGGAAGACAGTGGTTCACAGCTGTAGTTTTGAATACAGGTCACCAGTTATTATTCCTTATGTAAAAGAGCAGCCTCCACTTCATAGATCATCTTCCAAACAAAAGTAAGTCCCGTTATGTCCAAAGGATTGCATTAAAGCAGTTGGCAGAAAGGTGGAACAGCCTTAGAAGCTGAATTCAAACCAGTGAAAATGATTTCGTGTTAGCTTCCATTGTGTACCTGGAACTCTCCTGCAGTCTGCCAAAGGGTACTTTGTCTGGGCAGTGCTCTCAGTGAGCCCACAGCAACCCACAGGTCAGCAGTGCTGCAGAGCACAAAGAGGTTAAATTTGGTGACTGCATGGGCCTCCAGAATAGCTAGGTGGGGAGGATGAGAGCTGAGTCTCTCCCAGATGGATGGGAGTAATTTCTCCCAAGATGTCAAGTATTCTACAGTGGTTATTCACAATAGGTGGACATGGATCTAATCAAGCATGGCATTGTCATGTACTGGATTCAGAGTCACAAGCTATCAATGAGGAGGACGTTGATAACATCATTCAGTGCTGTATTTTGCCAGAGGGATTTCTCTGGGCCTGTGCATGATTTCAGTGAGGCATTCTGCCCAAGGGCTGAGGGTATGGGAAGGCCTCCTGTTTTAGCTTGGTCCAAATACTTTGTGTAGAAGGCAAAGTAGGAGTTGTGAGGTTTTACTTTGAACCCAATGCAAACATTAGGAGCAATCTGACAGATGTCTTGAATGATTATTTATCACACAAGAAAATACGCTTCAGAATACTCATGGAATGCAAAACAGAAACAGATTTATCTTCCTCAGCAAATTAAACATTCTCCTTTGGTCTACAACCCAAAACCACAAAGCCAAGCTATATAATAATATTTTCATATGCTGAAAAGCCACTTTTCTTTCTATCACAAAGCAGCGATTTAAAGGGATGATGCTTGAAGGATTTTCTCTTCATGTGCTTTGTCTTCTACTTCATTTTAATTCAACTAGAGAAAGCCAGCAGCTCGTGGCCTTACATATAAAGATGAAAGAAAAGGGTGTGTACTTTTTTCATGCCCAAGATCTGAAGTGAAATTTTACAATAACATTATTTCTCTCTCAAAAGAATCTTCCAAGGACCAAATACATGGACTGCACAGGCCTTTTATGTTAGCATTTGTATGCTGACTTAAAGATGGTGTGGAGAAATATAGCTTCAGGCCTAATGTGTTGAGTGACACAGTGAAAGAATTGCTCTTTAACCCTGGGTAACTCATTTTGAATAAGTTCTTAGTATTTACTTGCATGACACTGACTTGCACTAGACTTGTATTTCAATATTTACAGTTCATCGCAATTCCTTGCATAGAGACACCATCCTGAGAGGTGCCCAGGATTTTCTCCCAGGAGATGGATGAAGATGGAGTTTTTCAGTCCTCTCAGAACTGAGCCCATGACACTAAAATTGTTTCACCCAATAGGTTGTTAGATGTAGTTAATGATACTAGGTTTTGGGTTGGTTTGGTTTTGCTGTAACTATTTTGTTACTGATAGCATTTCATACCTATAGAACAAAAAAACCCAACCTTTGGAATTTTTTTTAATTGAGCTTGGATTTCACTAGTGCTAGGAAAACTGTTTGCAATTGAGTGCACTGTGAATCAGACTAACAGTTAATTTGTTGAGATGAACAAGACACTGAGCATCAGTGCCGGGATATAAAAGACTTGCTTAGGGTTTAAAATTTAAAGAAACTGCCCAGATCTTTAAAGTCCATTTTCCAGCTCTTCCAGGAAACCAAATGGCACATTTACTTTCAGAAATGCATTGAGAGCTATATTTAAACTACTTGGGTTTCTTGCACCTGCTTCTCAGTGAAAGGCTGTTCCCAATCTCCCTATGATGAGACAATCTGCTTTTCATTTGCCAATATTATCCTTTAATGGAGAAAGTTCTCTCTCTCTGTGTTCAGTATCTGTACCAAATCTAGAGGTGCAGTTGTGACTTGCCAAACTACTAAACAAGTCAAGATCCTCTTCTACATGAAGCTCTTAATTTCCTTCTAAATTTTCTCTGTACTGCTTCCCAGCTGAATTAACCTTTCCTAAACAAGGATGAACAGAATTTTACACAATTTTCTGAATGACAAATCCATGAATTCGTCCAAGTGTAGTACTGATGTACTCCAGCTTTGGTTTCTGGAGGGTTAAAGGATGAACATATTCATTGCCCCTACTTCTGATTCCAGTAAACTGAAGCTGGATTTCTAGTTTCTTCCTTCTTTCAAACCGGAACATGCCAACTTTTTCAGTAAGAGCAAAACAGGCCAGTGCCAGCATGATTATAGAAGAAATCTTGCTTTCCGTGAAGTTTTGGGGAAGACCAATGTTTAGAACTTGTAAGTTCTGATCATGGCATTTTCAGGTGCTCAAATAGTGCTGTTTCTTACAGCAGAGATTCAGATGCTCAGTATGTAGACCACCTTTAAATATGGGCATTCAGATCAATCAGAAGTTTTGTGTAGCTAAGAATCTACTACCAAGTTGGTCATAGCGTAGTTTAGGAGAGGACGTGTCAGGAACAACATAAAATGCATTTTACTACCATTTTAATTGGGTTTAGGAACATACTTTTGAAGGACCTCTCTTGATCAACCTTATTTACTACATTTTAGTTGGCATATCATAACAATGTAGTGCAGGAGGTGGATTTACAAAAGTAAACTGGACTGATGAAAGTAAATCCAGAGATAGACTCCAGAGATGCACCAGATGCACTGGAGCCACTAATTCATGCTTGTCCGTGAGGGCAGACTGAAGTTAGTCCAAAATATCCCCTCTGAATCCTGCATAATGAGGATGTCAGGTGCTCAGCACAATCTGTTTTGCTCTGGAAATCTGCTGTAACTGGTGATCCAACTTCATAATGTAAGCACAAACTTAGTGTGTGCTAGGACAGGAGAAAGGACAATTTAGTGACATTCCCCTCTAGCTTACTCTGTGAACTGGAAGACAGGAAGAGTCTTTTCATTCTGTTTGTGCCAAATTGCTGCAGCAAAACTAGTAAATATTATTTTTAATTACTTTCAACCATTTTTCCTGAATTTTTGCAAAACATCTGAAAAATAGATTGCCTTTACTTTGGCGCTTGATGAAGGTTCAAAGATAACTTCTGATTTGCAGGCTGCATATCAATATTCAGAATATTTGGGTATGCTAGGTGTTTTCAGCATGCATAAAAGACAATTTTGCAGATCTTTTCTCTTAAGAATTATTAAGCAACCTACAGTAGTCTTATGAACTGCGGTATTTTGGATTGGGGTCCAGAAATGTTCTTAACAACATACTAATGGCTGTACTAAAAAGAAGAAATCCAGCAAAAAAATGTCCTAAACCAACCCAATATGCTGTCTATGGATTGATATCTGATGCTTAGAGGAGATGGGAGAAAAAAATGGAAAAATCACTATTTTTCCAAAACAGTCCTTCAGACTCAACCAATTTGGGGGTTGGGATTTCTTGACCAAAAGGTGATGTTTATGTTTAATAGCCCTTTATTACTTTCATCCATTACTATGTCAAGTAACATTTTGAACTCAGCTGTTTACAATGTCCTATGGCAGTGAGTTACACTCGCTGAGCTGAAAGAATCATGGTAGTCAAACAGTAGTAGTAATGGTAATCTAGCTCTATGTTGAAAATTGTGTATAAAATGCTCTGGTAAAATATTGAGATACTGATTGCATAAATATCTTTAGTCTGACTGAAGAATCTTCTTGTCATAATTGTTTGTAAATAAAATAGTTGGATCCTGCATACATACGGCCCAGCCACTGGGCAGTGGATTACTGCAGCTACATAATGTGTGTTTCTGGGATAAAAGGGAAGACAGGTGTGATGTGATTTTCTTTTAAAAGTACAAAGAAAAAAAGCAAATGGAAAGACTGATTGTTCTTTTAGTGATGGTGATTTATTAATGCTATTATTATGGGGTTTGGTTATGCTCATTTGGACTAATAATATGCTGGTTGACATTATTAGTCCATAGTTATTTGTTCATCCAAAGGCAAAACTTTGCAGGCCTCAAAAAAGTATTGCTCGAGTCTCATTTTGCTCAATTTTGTACATCAGCTCCCTTCAGATTATGTTGAATTGTTTTCAGTTTTTACTGGCTTGTTTCACATAGCTGTAGGTTCTTCAGGAAGCAAGTGGCTCCATTTTTCCCTATAAACCCCCATGCTCTCATACCCTGATTATTGATATTTAATGCTGAGTTATCCCCTGCAGCAAAACTCCTCACTTGCCTCATACATGATTTCCAACATACATAGTTGAGTAAGGGAAATAGAGAAAATCTTATTGTTCTTGTTCCGACGTGTTGCAGAGTAGAGTTGAATAGCCATGAAATGATTCACCTACCTGTCTGTTACCTGAAAATGTGTCACCAAGGGTAGAGGTATGACCCAGCAGAGAATATTCTACTGCAGTGACAGTTTTTGATTTGTTGTGAGCTGTGCATTGCAGAGCAGGAAAACTGGTGTTTCTGCATAAGGATGAGCTACCCATATGTCTGGTTGCTGCCCCTAATAATTTTCACAGTGTCAGATTTTCATCTGCGTTGGGTATTGTCTTGGGTTTCCACAGACATTTGCATGAAATGGGGGTTGATGTTTGTATCATCTGTGCTGTCTGTTGCAGTCTGTTATATTCTGTAAAGGGAATGCATGTGTCCAGGCAAGTCTTGGACTCTGGTATGCTGTATTAGCTGTTATTGAATTAGAAATATAGAAGAAAACATTACTGTTCACATAAAAAATTAATGAGATTACCACGACTTCCTTATTACTAGCGTCATAGATGTAGATTTACCAAGGGTGGGGGCATTTTTCAATGGAAAGCCATTCACTATTAAAAAATGTGCTGCACCCTCTTTGTTAAATAGATCACATGAAACAGATCCAGTCATTTAAGGAAAATGGAGCTGTTCATCAAACTTCAAAGGCTAATAAGGAATTTCTCAAAATGAAAAGTATTGTATGTCAAGACCACAGGAAAAAGTGGGCTCTCCACCTGTAGGAGACATAGATCGTATAAATTACCGGGTCAAGGGTAGCTACAAGAGGCTGTAGGGAATATCCATACTATCCGCATTTCATTCTTCAGCCTGTCTAAGTATAGCTGCATAAAAAAGCTGTATAAAAAGTGGATTAGTAGGCAGGTAATGGGAGAATACATCTAAGAGTATTTTCTTAAGCAGAAAGAGTTTCTAATTTTGGCACCTGATATCACTTGGTGATCACTGTGACTTTTGCTAATGCAGATGAATGTTTAAATTGTCCTTTACAACCTTAATAAGACTATCACTTTAGAAGGGCCATGATGTGGCAGAAGTGAGGCCCTTAGATGAAAAACCTCTAAGAAATACAGAGCCTGGGGAAAAAAAAAAAAAAAAAAGAGTTAATTCCACTTACACTTTGGGGACATCTGCATTGGAAAAGAGAAAATACATTTTTGAAATTGAATTGGCATCTTTGTATCAGCTGACCAGGATTAAAATAGCAACAAAGACAAATCAGTTGCATGCATAATTTGACTGGATATGCAGAAAACTATCTTAATTCAGAACCAGTTTACTTCATCTTTGTAAAATGTACAAGTTTTAGAAGAGAAATTACACATGCAGCCATTTATGAAGCACAGGACAGAGCTGGGTTCTCAGTGAGAACAATGACCTGTTCTCAAGAGTTATTTTCATGGTAAACTGGTTGAATCACATAACCAAATTTTCAGTTATATGGCAAAAATGTCTCTGCAGCAGGGCAGCGCTGTCTCATATCTCTAGGTCCCAAATCACACCAGCAAAGCGAACTGTTGTAGGAAGCAACAGGACTGTAGCTGTCATGACATGCCAGTACTGAACCAGCTCCTCACAATACTGTAAGCCTGTGGTTTTACATAGGAAATGAAAGCATTAGCCTGGCCTCTTCCAGTTCATGCAATTAAATCCTTAATGTACCCTTCATAAACTGTGGCATTCTTTACCTATGTCTGAAGCTGCATCTCTTCACCCTTGATATAACTGCCACATTTTATCCCCAGAACTGCTGTATTTCAGTGCAAGATTGAACAGAAGGCATGCAAAAGTAACCTCTGTTGTTCTAGCCATTTGATGGTGCAATACACTAGTCAGATTTCCATGCTCATACACAATTTCTTTTGCATCTGAAGTACTTGATACTTAAGAACAGGCATAATCCTCACCTTGGCTATGCACTGGCCAGATTCGCTGGTACTAGGCACTAAAAAATCATTGCCCAGTGGTAAATGGGAGAAGCACAGTATCTACATCTCTGGAAGAACAAGGAAGTACTTAGGTTGGAAAGATTTGCTAGACAAGATTCTAAAATTTTCCCATTCTAAGATAGACATGGGAGAGTCCAGAAGCTGGCTAATATCTTACAAATTCTAACGCAAACGTTTGTTTGAAGATAGTACCATGACTAGACTCAAAAACTCATTAAAATGTAGATTTCTTCATGATCACTGTGCTCCCCAGAACTAAAGGAAGTGATGTTTTATTTTCCTATTGCTAGCTCTTGGACATTTCTGTTAAGTGGACCATCCAGGTTGACTCTCCCCCCAAGTATCATCATTACGACCCAGGGACATCTCGTCAGCTGCTGTGTGACCAGTGTCCTCCCGGGAGCTACGTGAAGCAGCACTGCACAGCCACCAGCCCGACGCGGTGTGCGCCGTGCCCGGACCAGTACTACACCGAGGAGTGGAACAGCCACGACGAGTGCCAGTACTGCAGCACCGTCTGCAAGGAGCTGCAGTATGTCAAGCAGGAGTGCACCAGCACACAGAACCGCGTCTGCGAGTGCATCCCGGGCAGATACCTGGAGCTCGAGTTTTGTCTGAAGCACACGGAGTGTCCTCCCGGGTTCGGTGTTGCGCAGCCAGGTACGTACTGCTTGTCAACACGCACGGGCTGAATTAGAGCTCTGCCGCACGTCGACGACCGCGGCAGTTACAAGATTAGGAAAGAGGCTCGTCCGGATGAAATTACAGGACAGTAAATTGTAAAGCCAATTGAACCTGTTCTAGTCTGCATCATTTGGACTGTAGCCAAAGGAACGTTTCTCAGTGGAATACCCTGCTCCTGCCATAATATATAACGTAATGGCAGTAGCAAATGTAGCAAATTGCACTCTAATGAGAAACATGATGGATTGCCTCTTTTAAAGGAACATTATCTGGAATGTAGTATTTGTGTATGTGATAAATAGTAATGTTTTTCATTTTGAAATCTGCTGTTTCAAGCAACTGTATATTTTGACAAACACCAGGAGCACTACATGTTTGACACCAAGTGTATAATAACAATATTAATATAGCTCTAGCATCGCTGCAATATGTGTTAATCATTAATTATCAACATCCTAAGTGGAAGTCCAAGGGAAACTGTTGCTATTGTCAAACAAACAACCATTTCTTTGTCAAGAAGTCTGGCTGTATCTCTGATATGGATACAGAGCGAAGGGGCACTTTTCAGTGGAGGGTACTCTTCATTTAAGACAACATAAATTGTTAAACCAATAATATGTTCTTCCCTCAAAACAAAATACGTAATTTATTGTTTGGCAAATGCCATGGCCTAGTTTAGCTCCAGTATTTAACACAGCCCAAAAGAATTGTAAACTGTCATTGTACCAGAGCTCTATAACTGTCCAGAGAAGAGCGCTGAGGAAGGAAGGGAATGCAGAAAATCGGAGCATCTTAGACACAAACCTGCAGGCAACCAGTCTCCAGACTACAGAATGATTTCCCTAAGAATTACATGCATGGAGTGAGAAATACTAGGGCTGGCCTGTGTATTTTAGAGCTGTGCTGAATGACAGGCTGGGAGTCCCCTTTTGGGTTGTGAACATCTCATTGGAGAGCAACTTTGATGTAAGGGAAATGTCACCACTCACTAGTCCCTGAGTAATTGGTTGACAAAGCATTACCTTAATGCCCTTGCCACTGTTAAGCATTTCCACTGGCAGCTACTGCATTTCCATATTGTAAAACTTCATTAAGCTAAACTATTATACGCTGGGGCTTGGGTTAATGAGGTTCCACTGTACCTCGGCAGCGAGTCAAAAGAGGCCAGAAACAAAGTTCTCATTTTGGGAGATGAACAAAACACAGACTGTCCGAGTAACCAACCTGCTGCATCCCTGCAAGCATGGCGAAACTGGCAGACAAATTCGAATCCCTCAGTTTAAAATGAAACAAACTTTGAAAGAAGATAAAATGTTGAATCGTGTGATTTATTGGAAAGTTGGTTTCCAAAAGACCATCAGAATGAACTAGCTAAACCCGGGCAGACCTCAAAAAAGGAATGAAAACATTGTAAAAATAATGGCATCCCCCTATGCCAACAGTCAGTTTTTGAGGTGAGGCAAAACCGAAGAATTTAATAAGCATGTACCACACTGTGTTACTGCTTTCTGCCATATGATAGCCTTGAACTTTGTAATGATGCAAATTCAGGTGAAATAAAACCTAGCTCTAGGAAAATATTCTTCTCCTCCCACACAGCGAGATTGTGGTCCAGTGCCTCTTTTAAAGCTTAAAGCACTAGAAATCTGTTTTCCCACTGCCAGTTGCTCATGATTACACTGGGAGATCACTTTACTTTAGTTGTCCCCTTTTGTGAGTGCAGACTAAGGTGTTGTTCCCTCTGCCATTGTACGTGGCAGGGTTTATAGCAGCAATGTACTGGAGCAGCAGCGCTGCTACGAGGCAGCACTGTCTCCCCAGCGGCGGCTGACGTTTCCCTGGGAAGAATGGGGGATTCCAGGCGAACTGGAGGGAGCGGCGAAAGGGCGGACAGACGGCGGCAGTTTGTGCCCTGAACAAGAGCGGCCAGATAAACAGTGAAGAAGAAGAAGCTGGCAAGCTGGAGGGTGACTTTATGCTCAACCCTGCGAACGCCGATGGATTACCCGGTTTATTCCTCTCTTGTGCCGCAAGGGTTATGCAGGAAGCTCTGAGCAGAGCGACGCCCCTTTTGCAGGAACACTCCTTTCTTCCCTTTCCTTGCTGGCAGAACACAACAGCAGCCTGTCTGTAGCAGGGAAAGTTGCTAAAATTCAGCTGTCTCAGGACAGTCAATTGCTGCCTGCGCAGGTGCAGGTGTTGGCTGGAGTTTTGTCCAGCCCAGAGCCGCAGGCAGCGCACATTGTGCAAGGAAGGGCAAAGGCAGACGCTGTGGGGGCAGTCTGGGTACTGGCTGCAGAAAGCAGAGGATTTGGACTGCGGGTTGGCGACATACAGGGTCTCTGGCAACTATAAACTCCTTTGTTTTCACTTGTCTGATGAAGTGCTAGGTCAGGTGTATATAAGCACTATTCTTTATTTCACAGCTTGTGGAAAACTTGAGATTCATACTCTTTCTCTAAGGATTTCCCAGAATAAATAAAGGTTACCTAAAAGCTATCATCAAAATAAACATCCACATGTAAATACTTCAAAAAATCACTAGATGGAGGTATTTTCTTATTCAAATATAGTTTACAATTATTTCAAATAAATTTTAAGCATGTGCTTAAGTTCCTGTTCAATAATGCAGTATTAGGTACTAGACTTCAGGCACTTGTTAAATGTTGGCTGAATAAGGATGAATTAAGAGTGAATATACAACAATCATTGGTGCTGTTACTTTCCTGCCACTGGTGGCTAGACTGCACTGTTTCAGATTTCATGCATTAATTTTCTTCCTCTTTGTCAATATGCTAGAACCATATATTGTTATTCTGTTGTTGTATCATATAGTTATTTCTGAAGTAAAACTGTGCCTTATAAATCACCAAGCAAAACATGTATGTCTATTAAATAGTTCTGTTATACTGCACACTATACCTTCTTTGCTTTTAGTAACATTTTATTCAAGCCCAGAGAGAAGGTTAAAAAATGTTGTCTTTAGTAGACATTTAGTTTGGTTGTGGTTTTAGATAGAACTGAAGTAACCCAGTCAAGTAAGATTCTAGCCAGTTATTGCAGAGTAAAATTCAGAACAGATTTTTATGCCACTTAATTACTTTACGGAGTATTTGTACAGTTGAAAGATGAAGATCAGACATTGTGTAATGTCTGACTAGACTCAAGTAATTGAGGTTTTAAAGACATTTCTTTACTAAATTACTGATTTAATCAGTAATATCTGATTTTAAACTTGGTAACAACTGTGTTTGTGGGTATATTTACTGGATTAGACCAGCAGGAACATCACTCTCTTATAGTATCTTCTGTTTTGGGGTTTTTTTTGTTTGTTTTCAAAGTGATTCCTTAATAGATCAGAAATATGAAAAAAGAATCATGACAATTTAGAGAAGAATATTTTCCTTTATTTTTGTGTTCTCATTGTGTTTTTTTCCTACAGTTGAGGTTATATGTAATTGAAGGCATTGTTTTCCTGTTTCTGCAGGTACCCCTGAGAGTGACACTGTATGTGAGAGATGTCCAGAAGGATTTTTCTCAAATGAAACATCATCCAAAGCAGCCTGTCTTAAGCACACAAACTGTAGTGCCCTGGGTTTCAAAATAACTTTGAAGGGAAATGAGGTTCGTGACAACATCTGTCAGGAAAATACAGATATGACACCTCAAAAATGTGGAATAGGTATGTATTGTATTAAGGAAGAGTGCTCTGAAATCATTCCTTTATTATTAAAATTAATTTATCAGGATTTATGATAAAAATATCTAGCTTGTTAGCCATATGCCTGCTATGGTGATGGCCATAGTAGACTTTTAATTATTGTGGCTTAGACCAAATAGAACTCAAGCAGAGAGAGCAATCTCTTTATAGAGACCACTTCTTAGACTGTTTTTTAAACACGTTTTCTTACCATTCTTGCTCCTTGCTTTTTTTTTTCCCTTTTTTTTCCTGAGACAGGCAGGGTAACAGATTGGAACAACTGACATCTTCTTCTCTTTCTCATTTCAGATGTAACCCTGTGTGAGGAGGCTATGTTCAGGTTTGCTGTTCCAACCCATCTCACACCTAACTGGCTGAACGTACTAGCAGACAGTTTGCCTGGGACAAAGGTTAGCACAGAAAATATCGAAAGGATTAAACAAAGACACAGCCCTCAAGAGCAGACCTTCCAGCTTTTGAAATTATGGAAGCAGCAGAACAAAGAACAGGATATGGTCAAGAAGATTATTCAAGGTATCTTACTGTGATAGCATGTGTGTTAAAAGCAACCTTTTAAATGGTGTTTTAAAAATTGCCTGAGATCAAATACCTCCTGGTGATGTGTTATGCTCAGAGCTGGGCCTGCAGGGCTTGACTGAGATTTATTGATGCAGTAAGAGCAGTGAAGTTGAGGGGGAGCAGGAAGAGAATTCAGCTTCTCCTGATCAGTCGAGGGCTGAATTCTTCCCAGTCTTGTAGCCCCCTTAGGAGTGTGTGTTGTGCCATGGCCAAGAACCTCTTTTGAGACTGCACAACATATGAAGAATTTTGTTCAAGTGAGGGAAGTGTTTCCCACCATTATATCTGAGCAGTGGCTGTTGAGGTTAGAGAGAGTTGGATGTCTGCAACTGAGAGTGCAGCTACTTTTTTATAAAGTGGAGGTTGATATTTTGGACTAGGACGTCTATTCACAGGGTGGGGGCACACAGGAGTGAGAAATACACAGGCAGGCTTTCCCTTCTTTTTCCCTTCTGGTACCTGTTTGTCATACTAATTCTCTGCTTTGTTTGTGCTGAATCTACCAAGACAGATTTCAAAAGTGAAATAGGGCTGCATTGTTATTGCCAAGGTTTTTACAACAGTCAGGCCAACTCTTCTCACGTAAGCCACCATCAACAGCCACCACATCCAAATGACATTTGGCCGCTCAGAATAGATTTGAAGAAGGCTGCAGAAATGTTTTTTTACCCCTCTGCTATTTAGTATGTATGCTTATGTCACACTGTGAAGCATCTAGAGTACTTCAAACCCCAAAATTACTATTTTAGCAAAGCTTGCCTGGACATTTCTGAAGAGACCAAGCTAAATTTTCATACACTAGAACCAAATATTAAGAGTTCTATCATATACACACAACATTTTACAGGACAGATGACACATCTGTACAGCAATAAATACTTGCTATGAAGTTTGTTTGTAATTTGGGATTGTTTGTATTTGCAAAGTTAATTAAATTCTTAAGTATTTTTCATAATTGGAGCCTAAAAAAGCAAAACTGAGAGAATTATGTGAAATAAAGAAAAAAATTTGGAAAGAATATTCACCTTGGAATTTTGGAAGGTTTTTTGCAGGCCATGGTAAAGTTGTAATGGGCTGTACTTACCTCTGTTTTCTTTTTGCTTTCTCTAGATATTGATCATTGTGAAAATAGTGTCTTAAAGCATGTTGGCCACCCAAACCTCACTTTTGAACATCTCAACATGCTGATGGCAAGTTTACCTGGCAAGAAAGTGGGAAAAGAAGATGTTGAACGCACAACAAAATTATGTCAACCCACGGAACAAATCCTGAAGCTTCTCAATCTGTGGAGAATAAAGAATGGTGACCAAGACACCATTAAAGGTTTAATGTATGGACTGAAGCACTTGAAAACATACCACTTTCCAAAACGAACCATCCAAAGTCTGAAGAAGGTGGTTAAGTTTCTTCACAGATTTACAATGTATAGATTATACCAGAAACTCTTTTTAGAAATGGTAGGGAACCGACTTAAATCTGTGAAAGTAAGATATGTCTAACTCAAGATATTTTTAATTCTCCACTGACTATTTTTCCCTAATTACTGCCAGCAGTAATTAAACTGGAACATTGTTTCACCACGTTATGTTTTACTATTTATAGAAATGCCTGACTGGAATAGGTCTAAGTCTTCTGCAGTGGTTTTGGAGGTTTTTTTTTCTTTAATAAAAATCACTTTTGTAAAGCTATTAACCCGTTGATAACACTAAGAGCCTGATTCTGCATTTTTGCACATTCAGTGTTGGAAAGTCCCACTATAGTCACTAGATGAGAAAGAAATGCTGGACCAGGCTCTACTCCAGTATTTGCTATTTATATTCTTCAAGGAATAAACATTTTTTGTTGTACATATTTATTAAATTAAATGGAAACTGTATGAGACTGAATTTTAGGAAGAGAAATGAAAAGCACGCTGTATATTTTCTAGTTAAACAAAAATGATTCCATATATTTTTCTGGTAAAAAATTTTGTAGCATGCCCTCAGAGTTATTAATTTCCTTATATTTTGTATTTAAAAAAAGTATTATTGCTTAGTTTTATTTGTATAAGTTGTGGTATCTTTTGGTAAGGATGTTTTAATTTATCCAATGATTTTAACTCAAATACGGTGAAAATATAGTGAAAGTGACCTGAATATTTAAATATTCTGTGAGGAAGTGAATGTACCATATTTAAGAAGCTGGATTTTTATATAGAATTTCATAATCTTATTTTATAAAACAATTAAATTTTTCAGTTTAATTTTTGACTGGTGTTTTGCTCTTGACTGTGAAGTAGGAACTAATAACAAAGACAGACTATGTGGATTTTGCACCTTATCTTGGGCTTGGCTCTCTCCTACTCCCTGTCTGGTCTAGTAGTTAATATGTGAACCTAGTAAATATTGACCAGCATTGGATTCTCATGGTCACTGCAAAAGTGTAAATGAAGGTAAAAAGTATTAAAGCTTCCAGTTCAGAAGACCCAGGTGGTTTTGATATGGCTGATTACAACTCCATAGACACATTTGGCCCAGCAACAGTCTTGGCCCGGTGTCATTCTTGGAGAGCTCACAACCTTTGCCCTAACCACAGCTTGTAATTTCATGGAGGAAAGATGATGCATGGCCCTGACGGGCTTGGAAAGCCTCACATATTGCCACTATGTTTAAAGGAAGGGAGCACAGAGAGGTCACATAAGAAAAATAGTCATTTACCTTTTCCCTCAGCTACAGAATGAGGCACCTACAAAGCCTTGGGCCCCACAAAAATGGAACAGAGATTGTCTGAGTGCTGTTATCAAAAGCTAACATTATTTTGGTAGGCATTCACAGTGCAAGCCAAAGGCCTCAGTGGCTGCAGAAAGAGACTGTACTCTTGGTTGTTTTTCTTTAAACCATGTGAACAGAGCTTGAATATTCAACATTTTTATTTCCATTGTGTAAAGGAAGAAAAAGCCATCAGCATTTAGTCTTGTATGACAAATACTCTTCTATTACAGATGAGAGCAAAGAATGAGAAAGAGATTCCTGCTTGATATGATAGGTGCTCATCAGAAGTGCTCTCCTTACAGAGTACAAATAGGACATATTCCTTTAAAATACTTGGGTTTAATTTTTCACTGAATTCTCACATCACTTTTTGAATGAAAAGAAACTCCCTTTTAAATTTCACATGCTATTAGCATCTCATTTATCAGTGTAGCAAAGAAATGGTCCTGAACAAACAAAAAATTCCCAGTTTTGTCTCGATTAATTTGAAATAATTTACACCCTTTTACAACAGAAAATGTTTTTACATATAATTAAAAGTTTGTAACAACAGAATCTCAAATTTCCAAAATAGATACCAGATGTTTCCACGACTCTGCCAGATACAGAGGTTTGGGGTGTTCTAGGTGTTAAAATGAGAATGATGATCTTGGCAGCAAAACAAACACACCTCGTAAACAACATCAGATTGATCCTTTCAATGTATACAACAATTTTGCAGTTGATAGTATAGTTACTAAGAAATAACATAGTTTAAAAATGTTGGCCTGGACTAGATTTCCTGGGAAACTTCAGCATTAAACCTGTGCCTTTTAAAATAGGATTTTCCCCCCTAAACATAAAGTTACACCTGTTAAATGAATTATACCTGTTAAAGCCAACTCAGTTAATCAGTTACCCGTGCTCAGGTGTACTCTTCTCAGTCAGTTTGTGCCTCATTTATCAGTTCAGCTTGGCTCAGCTGAAATGACTCAAACACTTCACATCCTGAGCAGCCAACACTTAAACTATTCCCTTCCCCAAAGAGCTTCCAGCCCAAAATAGACAAGACAAACAAAAGCAAGACCCAGGATAATGAGGTAGAGGGTGAGGCAAACAGAAAGTGGGAGGATTGCTTGGAAAAAATGTGGGTTTGGGGGTGGTAGCTTGTTTTTCAAGGAAGGCTGCAGGAGGAAGCAAGAGGTGTGGAATGGGCAGCAGGTGGGAGAGGGGTCCCTGTGTTTTTCCCGGAGGAAATGCTGCTGTGGAGAGGCACAGGTGAGGGGAAGGGGGAAGGTGTGAGGGCTGGGAAGAACCAACCAGAGCTTGGCCTTAGGAGTGACTTGAAGGGGAGTTCTGTGCTTACGGTGACCTGACCTTCCAGGGTACTATTGCTTGCTCTCCTCCCAGCCTGGCTGGTGACCAGACTCAGAGGAAGGCAAACGTGTTGGCAGCCCCTGGCTAGAGGTGAGGCCACCCTTCCCTTGGGGTGGAAAGCAGAAGAGGAACTGGGAAGCAAGAGGAGTGTGCTGCCTCTGCTGCCCCAGCCAGGGACAGAATTTGTCGTGTCCTGTCAGCTTCTCCTTCAATGAGAGAAAGGAAAAGCAGTTTCAGGAATATTTGATGTAGATGATGAGATAGACCTTAAGTCTGGTTGTTCAGCTGTTGTCTGTCCAGCTGTACTCTCAAAGAGTGGAAACAGCTATCCAAAAATACCATGGGTTTAAAGCAAAACCTTATGATTCCAGAATCTTCCACAATCCTGTTTTTTAGCCTTTTTTTTTTTTCCATATGTACTTGTTCTCCAACAAGGCAGTCCTTGGGTCCCAGAAAGTACACTGCTTTGGAGTATGGGGGAAATAAAAGAACAAACTAGATACTGAGCTCTGTAATAATCTGTTTTTCTATGCACATCACCAAGCACAATAGGCTCCTGATCCCTGATGCTCTCATAGTAAAATCAAAAGAATAGTCTGCTATAGACAAAACAAAGCCTGCTATTACATAGCTTTAAAAAGTTTGGAGAGGTGAATAATGAAGTTTCTAAGTGTTGGTTAGGAATGGGCACATAACTGTAACCGAACACCACACACAGACTTGCACACACTTGTTCTCACACACAGAATCCACCAGGAACACAACTTGTACTGGGGGCTTCAACAGGCTGTGGTGGTGATTTCAGTTCAACCGAGCCCTTCATCATCCTCAGACACTCATCCTGCCCATCCTGGTGTGGGTCAACATTGCCACGTCCAAGGCAGAGGTGTCTGGTTTACTTGTGAATCACCTTCAAAGTGCCCAAATTTTTGTCCTTGAAGTAATTCAAAACTGTGGCTTAGAAATAAGCAAATATTTATAGAAAAAAAATACCAGCACTTTCTGCAGACTAGCAGAAACTATTCCATTTTGAAAAAATGTCAAATATAGGAAATGCCCACATTCCAAAATATTTCGTTATTGAAATACTTTGGAGAAGCAAAATGGGACAAAAATAGCTCCAAAAAAAAAAACAACCCAGTTTTAAATTTTTCTTCCTTTACCTTAGTTAGATGGAAGAACCAAGATTGGCAATAAGCTCAGCAGTGAGGAGGGATAAAAATATGTACAAAGCTAACTGCGGTCATTTCCTATGTGACTATTCCCAGTGGAACTGAAGGACAAATCTATGGGGAAAGGCTATAGGAATGGATTCAAAATCGCAATTAATTGAATAATTCTATTTTTATGTTAGACTTTTGAACTGAACAAAACTTGAGACAAAGTAAAGCAGATGAACACAGTGTGAATGTAGTTTATTCCACTCATCATCATCATCATCATCCCTTGTATTTATGGCAAGTTTGCGTAGGATTCCTCTGTTTGTCTTTTTGCTTTTAAAAAAAGTTCTTTCATACTACCAGGTTATTTTTCTTAAATCATTCTGACCTTTAGTACCTAGGAGGTTATTTAAAAGGAACCACATGATGAAAGATTGTGGCTTTGGCAATATTTCTTATATGAAAAGGACAGGGTGTGGTTCAATAATGGTGAAAACAGAACTTTCTGGAGAATATTTTTCTTCTTTATTTCTTTATCTAAGGAGGAAAGTCTTCATCCTCTTTTAAAGAAATAAATAAAAATTCTGGCAAGTAGGACACATATCATTCTGGAGGTGCAGAACTTTGTCAGCACACAAAACAAGACCTTTGTCTATTGACAGTATCAGTGGTTTCCTACTTGTGTTGTGCTTCAGCTCTGCCTATGGCACTTTAGATTAGTGAAATGGTACATCCTAAAGGATGATTAATCCCACATAATGCAATGGAAACTCAGTGTCAGTAAGAGATGTACCTAGGCCCACATTTTTGGGAAGGGTGTCCACACTTGGGAGATGTGTCAATGCTTGAATTGTGTTTTTTGAATGGCAACAAAACAAAGTGAGAGTAGATGGCAGGCCGTTGAAGCCGTTGGGAAACTGGGCTATTCCTGTCTCCGGGAGCTAGAGAGAAGCAGCTTGGTTTGACGCCGCGTGGGTTGGGAGCCAGCACAGGGATACAAAGAAATGGGTAGTTGCTGCTGTTGAGATGTGTTTTTGAAAGTCTAAGAAAACTGACATCCTGAAACCTCAAGAAGAAAGAGGACTGACACAGGAAAATTTTGCACTTGATGCCTCAAAACCAGACTTTCTGTCTTGAAACAGTCACAAAAACCAAGTACTAAGAAAAGAAGAGATTTCTCTGGCAGTTATTGATGAAGATCCCATAGCAGTATTTGGGTGATTTTGTGTTGACAGAGGATGCTCACAGGCAAGTGATGGCAGCACCAAAGCAGTTCAATGCCCAGATGCAGAGGTGGTGACCCAGTGACGCTCCCAGGCTTTCTCTGTATCCATGGACTTGGACACTTTAAACTCAGCACAAGGATGTTCAGCCCCACCAAGGAAGTTGCTGCAAAGGACTGTGTGCTGAAACTGGGTCCCTCCCTTCCCACCACAACACTGGTTTAGTGAAACACAGCCTTGCTGCTTGGCCCTCCCTTGTGGTGCAATCCAACCGATTCCTTTGATTGTAGACAATTGCTTCACTTTCCTGCCACACCTGGAGCTGCTGGTTCCCACCTCTCCTTGCCCAGCAGCACACACAGGCAGGGAGGATGCAGCAGGGGTGGCCTTCTTCCTCCCCAGCCTCAGATGATCCTATCAGCCACTTCTGGGAAGGGGCCTTGACAGCCTAGAGACGGGCAGAACACACCAGCCTCCAGCCTGGAATGGGGCCATGCCAGCATCTGAGTGCATTAAACAGTCATAGAGAAACGGGCAGGCAAGGATTCCATTTGCATTAAACAGGCATAGAAAAAAGTGCTTGCTTAGACAGAAAGTGATGGCCAGGACCCACAATGGAGGAAGTGTCAAAGCCCCTCTGGACAGCACTGTGAATTCGAACTTCAAGTTAGCTACTATTAATTTAGTGTTCTCTTCAGTTGAACTAATTGTGGAGTGTTTCTACATGCACAAAAAATGAATTTCAGAAAGAACAGTAGTAGTGTGAGACATACAGGTCTGACTGTTCATTTCCCATTGTCCTCGCTCCCTTAAAACCATTCTCATCACACAGTAGCCCTATTACAGTTCTTTCTGCTTTCATGCTGTTCGCAGTTTGTTGATGCAATTCCTTCCTCTGCTCTGGCAGAATAAATGGCTCTGTTCTTGCACTGCATTTTACCCCTCTTCCATCCAGCCATGCCATTACCCTCTTGTCACTGTGCAGAAAACCTGCAAGGCACACACTGAGGCTGCAAGGAGCATCATTAACCACAGAGCCACCCCACCCTAAATAACTCACCCTACAAAAAATATTGTATCACTGCAAAGGCTCCCTCAGCGGTGCCCTGGATGGCAAAGCAGCACGTTATTGCTCTGTGCTACGTTGTATTTACAAGCTGTTTTGGAAGTGCAGAAATTGCACCCATTCCCACACAAATCTCCCTGCTCCCTCTGACACCACGGTAAGAGCGTGGTTATTGCAACATCCCGCAGTGTAATCCTGAAGGGTATAGGACAAACTCAAACACCCACAGAATACAGAATAAAAGGACTCTGACAAACAAAAAGCCTGGGTTATATGAAGGGTAATGACTAGGAAAACCCTTAAGCTAGGAAAACACAGAATCATCATTGCTCTGACGGTGCAGGTATTATAAGACATATGCCCCAGTGTTGCTGGAGCAACAATAAATCTGACACACACACACAAAAAGCATCAGTCCTTTTGCCTGGTTAGTCTTGCTTAAGGCTAAAATACCTAAAAGCCCATTCAGCACAGGAAGTATTTAATCAGTAGTTTCCTGAGTTTGCTCTTATGCCCCAGAGATACCATTCCCACAGAAAGTTTAACTGTAGAAATAAATGTATACTGCCAGAGGTGCTAATTAAATAGTAAATTAAAATAATTACAATAGGATGAATTAAAAAATCTACAGTTCTTTAATAGCCCCCTCTGTTCCTTCACTGTAGGAGAATGTTAGGCTTCTAATTCAGCCCTGGAGATATTCACTCTTTCACCAGAGTAAGTTAATGTTCAATTCTGCTACACCTGGAGAGAACCAGGTGAGGGAGCTAATACTGGAGGGAGGTTTGGAGTAATTTCCCCACCTCCTGGGCAGTTTACTACCTTCTTGGTAAGGTATCCCTTGGAAAGATAATGGGTCCATGGCCCTCATCTACATAACGCTCAACGGTGGGGGTTTTTTATGTGCGGTTCCAAATGTAAGGTGTTTTCCAAAAAAACTCCCACTGAAACATAACAAGCTGGCAGTGTTTCCTTTAAAAATCCCAAGTACTGAATCTTGTGGGAAAGGATGCTGACTCACAGATATTGAAGGCTCAATACTGAGGTCTGATACAAAGAAGTAGGACAATTACATTATTCAGGCAGGAAGAAGAAAGCTATAGAAATGTTGAAGCAAGAGGGAGGAAAAGACAATTTTATGTTTCCTTATGATTGAAGTCATACTGTAAGAAAAGTGACGTTGGACTCATTTGTCATACATGGGTTTAGCTGATCTGCATGAATTTGTTTTATTCAGATTCACTCTGTTGTGCCTAAGGAATATAAATTCAATACTGAATTTTAAATTCTGGCATATCTAACTCTGTTCTTATCCGAACCCATGAAGAAAGTCTTCCTCTCCTTTCTTTCCACCAGACTTTGAACAATATATAGTCTTCCTTTCTCCAAGTAAAACCTGAAAAGCATAAGAAAACACTTCTTTAAATGGACATTTTAGAACTGCCCTTTGTGGGAGGGCATCTGATTTATGCTATGATTTTATTTACATATGATTTATCACTACTTCAAGCACACAGCATACTACCAAAAGCACAAGGCAATCTTCAGTCTCATGCCAGGCATGAAAAGATGTGTCTTACCTTTTACATTTTTTAAATTATGATTTAAGGTTTATGCCTGGTATTCTTTGCGGATCCAATACTTACTTGTTTCTGTGGGATTTGTAAATGCTTTAAAGGAAAGTGCTACTGAAAAATTAAATTGCCAGAGGCAAATAAAATAGAGCCAGTCTGCACCACTGCCAGCACAGCCACTGCCAGCATAGACAGTCATTGCTGCGAAAGGAAATATTTTCAGCTACAGTGTTCAGACAAAGAATTATAAGGAAAAAATGCTATTTTGGTGTTTACTCAAAGTAAGAAAATCCTCTTGCTACTGTAAAGATGGGCTGAGGAGAAATGGATACAAGTTAGTTTTAGCTCAGCTATACCATGTGGGATTACCCGAGCGATAACCGCAGCCACTGGGAGTCGGCCCAGCACCCGACATCCTGCCTCCCAGACATATTAATCCCCCCATTGCAACGCTGAGCACCAACCAGAGAAATTCTTGTGGAAGCTCAGATTTCAGATCCACTGACTTTTCACTTCTACCTCCCAAGCCAGCATTTGCTGGTTGTGCTGGAGGGGAATTTTGAGCCAGCAGATACAGACACGTGATTGCCCAAAGACTTTCTGGGTTATGGTAACGTGTCTGGTTTCAGTCTGGTCCCTCCACAGATTTTCTGTGAACCCTGTTTCGGTTCCTCTTTTCTTGTGAATTTCTCTGTGAACAGAAATTGAATCTTTCAGTGGATGCCTGATTCTGGTCTTGCTCAGACTGGTGTTGCACAGCTGTGTATCTTGATTTGGAGTTTTATTTTATTTACTGAAAGCGTAAGTGAATAACCGGGCTCTGCAACCTACCCCAGATCATCGTCTGTCTTCTTGCTGCTACAGCTCCACAAGTCGAAAGGGGCCACAGACAATATAAAAAAGTAACAAACGACCTATCTGATTCCTGCAGATGTGTTTCCAGCTACAGGAGGAAACAGGCATTACCACTGAGGAGCAGCATCTGGGAACTCTTCTTACCATGGCTTACTGCGGGTGCTGGGTGATCCCCCAGAAATGAATTATTGTCCTTTTGCTGGAGGAGGGGGTGCTCCCTCCTGGATCCCTAGCCACGTGGCCGCTCGAGCCCCAAGAGAGAACACAAGAGACCACAGCCAGGGATGGACAGGAAAAGAGAGATTTATTTTTCCCGGGCTCAGGTAGATAAGGCTTTGGGACATTAGCATATGTCCAACCAGGAAGGCTGAGAACACCCTAGCCACCACCCATAGGGGCCAGGTTTCACAGCCAGTGGGGAAAGGTACAAGGGATTTTGGGAAACTGAGTTTTTCCAGGGAGATGGGGTTTTTACACTATAACAGTATCTCAACACAGGTTTGCTAGCCAGTTTCAGAAGTCCACCTTTGTGAGAACTTCTTCCACTGTACATCCTGAAGGTCAATTGCTACAGCTTACTTGTTCTGGAAGCAGCAGGAAGCTCAAGGAAATGGTTAGTGCCTGCTTGCTGCTTACTGCTTGCTGATGACAAGAACACAGAAAAAAAATCAATCTCAGCTTAAGTCCATGGGTCACTTCACCAGTGCTACCCTGAGTCAACAGTTTGGTTTCTTTTTAAATGCTTGATTAGATATAAATATGCTACAAGTGGAGAAGCAAAGTATTTCATATTGTCTCTGTCAAGTGCAGTGAACACATTTCACTTCTCAGTTCTGAGCCTTTGTGCTCAGAAAGATTTGGCATCGAGGTTTGTTTCAATATGGCAAGAGCGAGTTTTGGCTTGGACAGTCAGTTACAGCACCTGTCTGGCACAATGATCCGTTCCTCTGTCACGGCCACAGAGCCACCTCGCTCACAGAGCCCATGGCAGAGCCCAGAGGGCTTTAAGCATTTCACCCCACGTGAAACTTCCCCTTACTCTGCCAGGAAGGGCTGAAAGAACCCCAGCTGTGAAATTCAAAGGGTTTAGATAATTCACATGGGGAAAATTTGAAAGCACCCTTGAATTCAAAGCAAGAGGTTAAACTTCTGAAGGGGTTTCCTTCTGAAAAGACTCACTTATTTGAAGTCAAGCAGGCAATTCTGTCTCCCTCCTCCCAAATCAAACAAAAGCAAATGTAATACATTTAACTTAAAGGATTTTAAATTAAAATAAAAGAGAAAAAAAAACCCATTCTTTTCATAATCCTGTTTTTATTTTCTGAACATTAAAGAGCTGAGCTGAGCTAACATGGATGTCAACCGCACTTGACTGCAGTAAGTGGAATGGTTCTAGCTGTATGTGCCTGTAAAATTGGGGAAAAATGTATTTAAACCTTCAAAAATAATCATGTGTTTATGGTTCTACAGCAAATGGTCAGATCTGATTGCTTAGACGACAGTGCGGGGGGAAGTGTTGTCTTGCACGGTGTAAATATATTATGGATATATTTTCTGAGATTAAATGGATGCAGAAAAGGTTTCCTTTAGTAGGCACTGTCACAAACAATTGTGGGACAGAGGCAGAACTGCTTAGTTGCTTGTGTAAAAGGACTAAAAGCATTGGCCTAACACTGCCCACAATGATGAAGGACTAGAGAAAATGGGGAATGAAAATATCTCTGGGTTCCTGACTGTAGCTGCTCTTTTCTGTCAGTTGCCTCCATCTTCTGCCTGAGAGGATTGTGAGGAGTAAAGTGAACTTATTTTCCCCTTGGCTTAGGTCCCCCCCTTTTTTTTTAAAAAAAAAAAAGAAAAGCCACGATTTTGTTACATTATGGAACATCAACTCATATAGGTCCCTTGTCTCACTTTCTGCCTTGGCACATTCTTGTCTTTCTCTGCCTTGCAGGCTTTTCTTTGTGGAATAGCTGTGTATAGCCTCTTAATAAAGTCAGATTAGTGAATCAAACCCACTGACCATCATATCCAAAACAAATAGGGCCCAAAGTTGCAAAGTAAGAAGGATTTTGCCTGCACTCTGCAGCTCTTAGAAGAGAAGCCAAACTTTTAAGAGCTGGCAGAAGGTATTAAAGGAGCTTTTCTTACCAAGTGAGAGCAGCAAATGGGTGTTGATTACCTTCAAAACAGCTCACATACAGACATGTTTACATGGATTATTTTTCCCCTGGGTTATTCCTTACTTTTTTTTTGACAAAAAATTACCTGATTAGTGGTCAAACCCGGTGAAAGTGGCTTTTATTTGCCATTGTGTAAGATTGTCTCTTTCTCAGAAGTGTAGCTCTTTTTTATGACACAAATGAATAACTGTGACTTCTGTGAAAATTCTGGAAAGAGCATGGATGAAGGAAATCGGTTATTCAGCCCCTTCTGGAAGAAAGGCCCTTCATTTTTTAATAACCGCTGATGTTCCTGTTCAAGCAGCCTGTGTGCATTCACATGGCCCTGAATCAAAAAAGGTCTATACACTTGAGGAGTGTAACTTGTCCTTCTTCCTGTTGCTCTGGAATAGGCGGTGAAGAATGATGTAGTGATGAAATGCTTCAGAAGAGCTGACGCACTGAGGAGGTTTAAGCCCAGACCTCTATCCTGGATCCGAGACACCCTTTGATTTTGGCACAGCTATGATTACGGTCAGGCTTTCAGCTCTGTTCCAGTGTCTATGACCAAGTATGCCAAATCCTCTCCCTCCTTTTTTCCCACACCTGTACACTCCTCAGTGAAGGGGAAAGAACAAAATGTGTGTATCCAGTCTGAAGCTTCATTACTTTCACAAGCAGGAAGAAGCAGTCAGAGATGTGTCTTCTGCAGGCAGTTCTTCCTGCTGCTCAATTGTCTGTGTTGAGCAGCAGTTCCATGGCTAAATAACCTCCCGTTACAAAATGGCTGAGGAAAAAAAGAGGTCTGAGGTCAGTGGGGGGGAGTAGGACTGTAAAAAGAAGAGTAGGCAATGGTGAAGGAGTAAATAGGATAAAATAGGAAGCAGTATAACTGAAGAAGCAGTTTGGAGTAGCATGCTGTGTTCTAGCTCTCACAAGGCACATCTCATGTTTGTTAGATACCCTCTAGGTCATAAAGGAGCTGTTCCAAAGGGGACTATTGGTGACCTGGATGCTAGGAGGTGAAGACCACCACTGCACGTTAGAAGAAAAACCTGGAAGAAAGTAGAAGTCAAATACACTGACAAACTGAACCAGAATCCAAGCAGAAGGGAGAAAGCAGGAAATTTCACCTTCTTTCACCAAAATTATGCAAGCTGAATATGCTTTGACTTTATACCTCCTCATTTATTGTATGATTCCTGGTTTTCTGAGGGTTTAGCATCTACTCAGGAAATCAGAAAAGCTGTTTATTGCCCTACAGTGGGTCAAAAATCAGGAATCACATTCCATTAATAGCTGAGGTTGCTCAAAGCCTTCACAGTAGCAAAATACCAGACAGACTGTCCCAATGGGCAATAGGCACAGACTAAAACACAGGAGACCCCTTACAAACATCAGCTATTTTTTTCATGTTCCCCTATGAACATGAAGAAAAAAACCCAAAAAACTTTTTTCACCATGAGGTTAATTGAATCCTGGAACAGATTACTCGGGGAGGTTAGGGAGTCTCCATCCCTGGAAATATTTGAAACATTTCTAGACACCATCCAGGACAAGCAGCTCTAGGTGGCCCTGTTAGAGCAGGGGGGTTAGACCAGAGGACCTCCAGAGGTTCCTTTCTCCCTCAATCACCCTGTGATTCTGTGATTCAATACCACAGTGTATGTTCTTGCTATGAAACCTGTTGGACCTTGGCCAGAAGGAGCAGAGGCCATACATGATTTAGGGCTGTGCCACCAAGGCCCATATCGCCTGAGGTCATCTCCAGAGGGGTTGTGGCACACGTTTCAGTCATTGTCCTGCTGGTTAACCAATGAGACAACTATTGGTTAACCAGCATCAAAGGCATCTGGATTCCGTTTTCTTCTGCCTCTCTGGGACTGCTTTTCCCTTCCCCAGGAAAGCTACTTGTGCCTGCTTTTAACATCTGTACTTGAGGAAAAAATCATCTGTTTATTCTAACAAAGCAGACTTGAAAATACATGGTGTGCATGTATGCTTAGGTCAGAAGTGTACTTGCCTCAGCTGATAATTATTCTGTATTTTTAGCATCAGGGTGGGCAAATCTTTCTATTTTCTCCATTGGACAAAAAAAATATAAAAATTCCTTCCTGTTACACACCCAGTACTCACAAGGATTGTTATTCTGACAGCGCTGTCTATGTTGTTAACACAAAGCAAAATCTGCTTTAAAGCAGACGGATAAATACAGCCTGGCTTTATTTTAAGCTCTTCATTTCTTTACTAATGTGACATTTCAGCTTGGTTGGAGTAATTGCTAAATTTTGCAGTCCATAATTCTTCAGTTCAAATCCTGCAATCTAATGTAGATCTGACATGTTGAGCTCAACATTCAGAAATACGCACTTTGGTATATTCAGAACTGCGCTATTGTTTATATTGATTTTGCTATTAAATAATCCTCAAATTTTCAGTTTTGGTGAGCATAATTTACAAGAAAATCCCTCATTTACTTGTATGTAACAAGCTTAAGTAAATGTCTTTAAATTTCTTTCATTTTTTCTTTTTCTGATTAAGATAAAGTAGTGATAAAAATGAATTAAGAATTAAATGATTTCTCACAAGTTTTTTTTTTTTTTTCCAGGCAGTAGAAGCTTCCAGAGATTTAAGATGAAGGGATTCCACCTCATTAGGTTGCTAAGTCTTGCCAATCTGTTTACATGGAGAACAAATTAAATGCAAGAATTAAGATGGTTTCAGAATTCAAGTGAAAGAGCTCTGTAAGATGTTATAGAAAGCAATGCTGTGGAGCTTCTGTTGAAATTTCTTTTTATTAAGATATGACAAATCCATTCGCCTGACCCCAAATCCCAAGCTCTCCAATCTGGTGGTAGGGGTTTGTTTCACCAAACCAGCTGTGGCAAGTGTGACCTTGACTGTACTGAGGCACTCCACAATGGCCGTGAGACAGTGCTGAATGACCACGTCGCTCATGCCAGCATTTTGGTTGGCACAGGCAGTCTGGAACTCTGTACCATTCTGCCTGCAGGTTTAGATATAGAAGAGAATTATATCACTTGCTGCCTTCCCCTCTGTGTACTGGTCTGTCCTCCATTTCTCACCACCTCCCTTTATGAGGAGCCCCAGATGGTTTTTAAAAACATGCTGGTTTAACATTTCTTTTAAAAAAACACCAATTCCCAGCAGACATAATTTTACAGTCTTATTACTTATACAAACGTTGAATTCCCCTCATTATTTCTATTGACCTTGGCTTTACTTAAATCCCGTGGTTGTGCATTAGTGCTTCTGCATAATACAAGATCATTTCCCTTTGGTAAGATTTACACTACAGTGCTTTAAAAACGATTAAGTATCTCCTTGTTCTTGCAAGAAAGCAAATAAGGTGTCCTTTACCTGACTGTCCGTTCTTATTTGTTTCCAAATTAAACATTCCTGTGATTATTTGCTCTTTGCTGTAGTGCTTTGCACAGCCCGTGAAGATCACTTGCAGATTAGAGCAGTGGAGTCAGGCAAGAGAAGAGGCAAATGGACTGGAGAGAGCTGAGTATGGAAGAGAAGGACTATGACTGTCTATTGAAACTCTTTTTATCAGTATGTTCTTTTGACATAAAATTAGTTTCTGGGTGTCAGTGCATGCATATCCCCCAACATGAGCAGCAGGTAGCCGCTGGTGAGGGGGAAAAGGAAGCAGAGCAAAGAAAATGGGGTCAGAATTTGGAAAATTAGGAAAACAAAAAGGGAGGGAAGAAAGCCCTGCTGCCTGCCTGGTGCAGAAGGATCTAAGGATCTGGTTACCAAACCAGTGCAAAGGGACTTCAGACAAATAAAGGTGGGAGTAGACCAACACTGTGTGTGACTTTGTTCGTCAGAAATGAGCATGAAGTTCAGACAGAAGTGTGACTTGTCACCTTGTCTTGCTGCTTGACCACAATGCTTTTGGCTCTGCATGTTATGAATGCTGGGTCTGCATTTCACTTTTATGTTGTTTTTTTGGGGTTGGGTTGGGGTTTTTTTCTTCTCATTTTCTTGAGGTGCTGGGCACTACTGGACTGTCCACTCAGGCAGTCTGCACTTAATCAGCATTAATCTCTGCAAGGATATGACAGGCATGGAATTTTTCTTCTTGTTAGAAAGTGTGTATTTGTCAAAACCAGCCTGTTTCAGTGAGAGCACATAACACCAGCTTCCCTGGGAGGAATTTCGCTGTGTCTACCTGGAATTTCCGGTGAAAACAGGCTGTTCAGTCTCCACAACAGCCTGTTTGTCAAGGCACACACTTGGGGTGTGAGAGGTCTGAAGTCAAGTTCTTGGCTCCAGTAAAGGTACCACTGGTGGTATAAAACAAAATAGCTCTGAAAGGAAAGACTGAGAGCACTAACCAGAGAAAGACAATAATGTGGTGTGAAGGCACTTACAGTGGGGAAGAACAAGCTTCAAGTCCATGGGCTGAATACAAACTCAAGTCTGCTCCATTTCGTGTTTCTTGAGCTCCATGGTGTTGAGTTACAGTAATCCATTTCCTTAAAGAACATTGAAAAAACGTCAACGCCCCCTATAATTTGGATTAACTGACCTCTGTGGGCATGTCTAGCGTGGAAAATAATGTCTCAGCTGTGCAACTTGACAATATTAACACATCTCTACGCTACCTGTATAACCTTCCCCAATGCTCCTTGATGGTGCCCACCATGCACTACCACTTTGGGATTGTATGTTTTTTCTATGCAGGAATAGAACCCAAGCGAGCAATAAAACAGATTACCGTTGAAATTATTCCTGCCTGAGAAGGCAAGACTTCAGAAACAGTGCATGCTGAGAGCCAAGAGATGCATTTGTGATAACAAAGCTTTTATGTCAGCCTTGATGTTACTAACATCATCTTTTTAGTTAGGAAGTCCTTAGACTTCCTAAAGAACAGGTTTAAACTTAATTGAACTTAAAAGAGCAGCCCCCAATTGATGATGTTAATTTAGTTTTTATTGAGATGCCCTCAAGAAATGTAGCATGGCTTAATTTATTGTGCCTATGTCAGTCTGAATTGGTTGCGTCTGCGTGGTTCTCATCCCCTTCCAAAAGAGAATTCAGTCAGCTCCTCCAACAACCAAACCATCATGAGGCCATGATGCTGCCTTTCACGTTATTCCTATTGGACTCAGCTCCCAGTAAGGTACCAATTACTGCTGTCAAAGCACCACATGCCTGCAAAACAGGCACAAGCCTGTTGGAGATTAATTTATCCCAATGGCAAACCAGAAATCTAATAAATCTGCTTCACATGCAAATGATAATCCATCTACTCTCCATCACAAAATTTTCCTTTGACATGGAGGACTACACAATCTGTTGACTACATCATATTTTCCACTGCATTATCTCCTTAAAATATCCATACCTGAATGCTTGGAGAAGCAAGTGTGTCCTGCAACCAACCATTAAGCTAAAGGTAGACACCAAGATTTGTTTTCCGAGAAGGCTCAAAACAATGACTTGGAGGCTTTTGCAATTTCCTGCTTTCACTCATTTGTCTCATTCTCCCTTTGCCACTTCAGTTTATCTAATCCACTTTGTCTCTCTCTTTGAAGGAACAGAACTGCTACACAAATATATGAAACCACTTTCTGAGATGGTGACAGCTCTGTGACCACAGCTCCTGTACACAGGGAAAAATCAAGCTACCTGCATATTTCTTCTTTGTCCTCTTGATAGTCAAAAGTGGTTAGCACAGTCTATACAGACTATGCCAGTTAGTACTGCATGAAGGTCTCATGAAAAAGTCATGGTTTGAGCCATCTTGCAAGATAAATCTCCCTTCTGCCAGGAAGAAAGTGTATCTTTATCCCTTGACCTCATATCATGCCCAAATCTTCTCTTTGAAAAGGTACAGAAAATGCAAATTCCTGGGAACACTTGGATCACACAGGAATCAAGTGGTGATGCTGGCACCAGACCACATTTCTCCCACTCTGTGGCTCCCATCAGCAATGAGACTCTGATCCAAACTGTATTTCAGAAATACAATGGAGATTAATGCTGATTTTCTTACTGGCACATCACACCTATCACTGAGTATCATTTTGCAAGACTGAATGATATTCTTCGAAGCTGCTGCCCAAAACATGGCTAAATGCCCTCTTTCATCGTATGTCCTGAAATACAAATGGACTTAGTTATGTTTTTCCTGTAGGTCACTAACAGTGCTACTGAAATCATTGGGATCAGACTCTAAAGGAAGAGGAGGTGCTGTGTTAATAATACATGTGACCTGTCTCATCCTCTTGTCAGGAAGCCCTCCTTTGTAAATTAAAACCCCTGTAATAATATAATCTACACAATGAATTGCAGTACTGCTGGACTTAACAATGGTAGAAGAGGATATGGCAGACTTCTACGCTTACTGAACCTGAGTCTGACATCTGAGTCTGACAACATGAGTCTGAAGTTCTGAGTTACTCACCTTGCCCATTAACTGAGGAATATCCAGACACATGTGTGTTGTACAGTAACTCTGAGTGCAACTGATGGAGTAAAATGCCCCAGAAAGGGAAGTTGTTTTCATGGTGTTCCATGTTCCAGGTGGCAGTGTAGCAAAGCTTCCAGCTCCACACTTTCTCTCTCTACAAGGGAAGCTGAAGGGAATGAATGTTTCTCATGACTTTCATACATTCAGTCCATTGGCAATAACGATGGACAGGTGCAAATACCAAGGGGTTTCCGTTAAAATTAACAAACATCCTAAAACTCCACCCAGACACCTGGGAAAACTAGATATTTTCCTCAGACACTGTAAAAGGCTATACTTCCCCTCTTACAAGCTCAAAGCTTGCCTATAAACAAAAGGAATGCTACTAAGAGGAAAAATGAACCCAGAATAAATTCAGGAAAATAGAGTGGTGCTAAAAATTTTTTCTACTGATGTTTTTGTGTATTGCCATCCTTTGGTAACTGTGGCAGTTGGCTTTCACTCCACTCCCATGGTATTGTGTAAATTCCCTCCCACAAATACTGTTTCATGCCTTTCCACATCCCACTCAGTTTCTCATCAGATCCCAAAAGTTTTTATCTTCTATGGAAATGGTGTCTAAACTATGACCAGTCATTCACATCCTCCTTTGTCAAGCAATTGCTGCCCAATTGTGCCTGTGACTACCTGGATTGGTCCTGAATAATCCCATAATCCAGGTGGTAATTCAGTCTAAGATGCTAGACTGAAGGTGATACCTGGCTGCTGCCTTTATATGCAATGCCTGGATCTGACTGAGCCAGATTAAAGTTATAGACATGTGAAGGAAGTTCGTAGTTTGTGCCCTGTTTCCCACCAGACTTGTATCATCTGGTTCCTAACTCAACTGGGAAAAATGACAAGAACCCACATCCCCACTAATGTTCATTAAAGTGTCAGTGCCTTGTAGAGACACCATGCACAGGAGGGAGGAAAGCTTGTGTAGAGTCCCTGCATCAGAATTGTAACTATTCACGTCTAACAAAGCTGAACAGTTAAAATATTTGTGTGGATAGAAGGAGATGACACCTGTTAAATAGAGGAGGGATTCACTGTTCAGAGCACCATGAGAGGACAGTAGAGATCCTTCTTCTGCGAGTTCAAAATAGGTCACTAAAGATGCTTATTCCTTGCCAGATAATGTACATTTCAAGTTAACAGTAGAAACAGAGGTGGCTCCACATCAGACCCAAGAAACCTGGCCTCTCTTTGGAGACATTTTTCTCTGCCCGTGGCTGCCGCATTTCCCCTTCACTCCCACATCCCTTTGACACAAATTCAGCAGCAAAAGACCAGAGGAAAAGCAGAAGTAATGAAAATGTCCAGAACAATGAAGAGCACACACCCAAACATCAAAGTCCACACCCCACCCTTCTGGGCTGTGCTCAGCCCTCCTGCTGTTGCCACTGCTGGTGTCCCAGCCACAGCCCCCTGGCTCCACTTAGGCAGGTGTTGGAGCATGTCCTGGCCCCATACAGATGTGGTGTCTGGCTGTGGTGGCCTCCAAGCCATGCCTGAGTCTCAGCTGGGCGGGTGCCAGCTGGCCCTGGTTTCTCCTTTGCTGGGAACACCACAAGCTCTGGGAACAACCATGTACTGGTGTCCAAGCCCTATGGATTTCCCACGCAGCCTGAGGGTGCTCTGTGTTGCTGGTGCCTTGGCCAGACCAGGGAAGGCCTTTTGCCTTCCCCTACTCATCTCCTTTCACCCCATCCCACCCACACACTAATGCTCTTCCTCCCTGGCCTGTAACCCAGGTACCTATTTGCACAGTTGGACCCCAAGCCCAGGTGAACCCCCCACACCTCAGCCCTCTCACCTCTTTCACTTCTCCCTCCCCACACATTAGCTGACAAACAAGTCCCCAGATCCAACAATCTGAATAAGCTAATCTGAGTTTGTGGTAATAGTGGTGAATGACATAAACTAACACAAGTTTCCCCCCAAATTCTATCTTTCCGTGACACTTCTTACATCCCAGCTGCCTCCTCTCTCCCGCTGTACCTTCCACTGCACCAGAGAGAGGGCTGCCCTCTGCACTGCCACTGCATACGCTGCACATCCCTGCAGCCTCCCCTGAGACCAGCACAGGGATGAGCAGCCAAGCAGCACCGCACAAGCAAACAGCCTCTTCAACATTCATTTGTCAGTTTAGCCAAAATAGCCCCACAGGAGGAGCACCACACCTGGTTCAGCTGCCACAGGACAGGCCTCATGCTTGGCCTTGCTTGTCTGTGCTCCCCAGAGTGCAAGCAGGTCTTTGTCCCACCATGGCCATCTCAGGGATGTGCCTGCATGTGTGAACGTGTGACAGAGATCAGCACAGGCACAGCCTGAACAGACATTTGGGCTGGGCAGCCAAGATCACCCCTTTCTGCAGAGCGGTGGCCGTGGAAGCATTGGTCACTGTGTGGGAGAGCTCACCTCTGCAAGCTCTGAAAACCAACATTCAAATGTTGCCCCTACCTACAGTTGTGAAAACTCTCTCTTGTTTTTTTTGTTTTCTACAAGGAACTGAATGATTGCTGTTTGGGGCAAAATTTAATCCTTGTGTTGAAACAGTGGACCATAATGACCTGAAGGTGTTTTGGATTTGTTTTTTGCTGTAGGAAGACAGATGGACAGAGAATAGTGATTTTTCCTCCAGGTTCTCAAAGGAAAAATCAAATTTTATTAAAGATACCATAGAGAATGATTGCTTCTTTCAGGTTTTATTGCTCCACTCTGCAACAACAAAATATATGAAACTAGCCCAACCACATATCTAGTCATACAAAGGCAATCAAAAGCACATTACAAATTATATATGATTCAACACAGTGCAATATCATTCATAATACAATTCTAATAATTCCAGAAAAAATGTGATTCCACAGCCTATAAGATTTTCCTGACCTGTATGTAACAACCATTGAATTAATTTTCATCCAGCATTGTTTCTATGAGGCTGAAACAAAACAATATTAAGTTAGTTCTGGGAGGAAGCAGGACTTAGAGTATGTGTCTCTACATCTGTTGTGTAAACTGAGGGCAATAAACTAAAGTAAATTTAGAATAAAAATATTATAAAAAGAATAAGGAAACCTAACTGTAAATCAGCAAGTTAGTAATTTTTGTAAATTCAAATGTCTGTTATAGTCCTGGAAAATTAAAATCTAAAAGTGGTGGAAAGTGTTCATTTTTTGCCATCTGGCCAGTCTAGGGTCCAAAGACAATCCTAGACTTTATTAAAGTCAGTGGTCTGGCTGAATCCTCTTCCAGGTACAACAGAACAGCCTGGACAAAAAACAGCAGAAGTGAATTAAACCAGTTACAGATCCACAAATAAATATTAATCCACAAGTTATTGTAGAAATGCCTTAGAAATTAGAATCTCTGAAACGCTTCATGTTTTCTTTGAAACAAGCAGTAAATTGAGACAACTCTTTACTTGACAAGTCTCTGCTGCTCATTTCCCATGCTGGCAAAAAAATCATGAATAGGCACAATTTCATGGCTATGGTCCCATGATTGCATTTCAGCAGCGTCATATATGACCTGTTGGTTACTGTAGCCTGTAAAGAACTGGCTTTAAAAATTAGGAAAGACATGTCAGGGAACAGTGGTTCGATAAGATGGGCAGACAGCACGAGGATGTGTCTGAATGGCTTTGTGGTTAATGCCCTGTTCTAGGCATCGTTAGAAATGTCGCCAGTGGTACCAAACTGGGAGGTGATATTGACCTTCTTGAGGGACAAGATGCCTTGTCTTGAGGGATCTAGATAGAATGGAGCTTTGGGCTGTAGTTAATGGGATAAAAATTAACAAGTCCAAATACTAGACTCTGCACTTGGGATGGAGTAATGCCAGGCACAAGTATAAATTATGAGAGCAGTGACTTCCTGAGAAAGGGAAGTGGAGAGGGAGGTGATGATCTTTTTTCCCTAGTATCCGGTGATAGGACATTTGGAAATAGTTCAAAGGTGCGCCAAGGGAGGTTTGGACTTGACATTACAAAACATTTCTTTACCAAGAAGTGGTTAAACACTGAAACAGGCTTCCTAGAGAGGTGTTCAATGCTCCAAGCCTGTCAGTGTTAAGGAGGCATTTGGACAATGCCCTTAACAACAGACTTTCACTCGGTCAGTGCTGAACTGGTCAGGATGTTGGAGTAGATGATCATCGTAGGTCCCTTCCAAATGCACTGTTGTATTGTATTCCATTCTAATCTACTCTATATTATTCTATTCCATTCTACACAGTCTGGTGAACTGGTGGGGCGGATGCTCAGGGAACTTGCTGTGTGCTTTTCGAGCCGTCTGCAGATTCTCAGCTGGGACATTTTTCAGATGCAGTGATTAACTATTTAAACACACAGGTACTGCAAGTATTTTTTCACTGTCTCATTGCCAACCCAACTTCTGCCACCCATCCCTCCTTTTGTCGTGCAATGGCTTGGAAGGACAACTGCTGGTGGAAACTGTGAGACGGTTTGTTGTGGCAATCATCTGAAATCCACATCCTTAGTGTAAAGGGACGAACCTGAAAGACAGAGTCTCTAGAAGCTGAGAGGGAGGAAAAATAATAGCAGAAGGCAAGAGCTCCAGGGAAAGTTGAAACTTAGCTGAACTTTGTTGAAAGATGGATCAATAGTCCCTGTAGCCTCTAAAAACCTCTCAACATGTTTCTTCAGACTACAGCTGGATCCAGCAGAGCCGGCGGCGTCGGCACGAGTGACGCAGCTGGACGAAGGCCCGTGTGCAGGGGCGTGTGGGTGCCAAGCTGGGATGAGCCGGTCGGGGTAGATGGGGTGACATTTGTGGCTGGCTGGCGCCATTTCATTCCTCGCGCCAAGGCCCATGCCAATCACGCTGCAAGACTACCCGGAAAACTATGTTTTGAAGCAAGAACAGAGCCTGCTTAATCCTGGTTAATGCAAAGCCTCTGTTAAAAATGATGTGCACATTTTTAAGAGTTTGTTTCAAGCTGGCTAAACCATGAAAAGGGGACATTCTTTATTATCACTTCTCTTGAAGCAAATTAATTTCCATTCCCCCTGAAGTGAACTTTAGAGAGTGAGGGAGAATCACAAGAGCTAATGGGGAAGGCGTCGCCTATATAACACCACCAAAAATATTCAGTTACTCTTTCCCCACAAAGCCACTGAGTAATTTAAAAAAATAAAACATCAAAAAACAGGGCAGCTTGCTTCTCTGTAATTTAGAAGCATAAAAGGGAACTGAGGCTGTAATTACAGGCTGAAAAACCAAAAGCCTCATTTTTTAAAGTTGTTTCAGTGGACATTTTTTTTATTTGGTATTAGCTCCTCCAAAGCAGGGACAAAACCTCCAGTTAAGGGCTTTGTTCAAATTTGAATCGACCAAGAAAAGGTGCTGGAGGGGGCCCTGGCACACCAGCAGTTATTAGTGTGCCACAAGGAAGAGATCCAAGCCGAGACTGGGATTTGCTGCAGGCAGAGGTAAGCGAACAAGAAGAGATTTGCTGTGCCTATGGTATTTTTCATCATACCAGATAAGTATCCTCACTTCACAGATCAGACACTTGAGGCACAGAAAATAAGATCAATAAAAAAAGTCTGCTGAAGAGACAAAAATGAAGCTATGTTAGCATGCCTTCTGTGTTTTTCTTAAATCCTACTAATCCTTTGGGTTCTGATGTAGTTAGTGTATATACAGTATAGTTATATACATGTATTATAGTTAGATATGTGTGTGCATACACAGTATAGTTAGCTATTCTCAAAATCAGCCAATTTAAGCTCAAATCCTGTAGGACCATCAGAGCCATGTGACAGATTGGTTTCTTTGTCTTCAAACAAATGAAACAAAACACAGGGGGGAAGACAACATTTGCAGTGAACCTTTCCAGAGAAGTGAAGACAGACAACATAATTTCAAGAATATCATGGCTTTTCCAATGAAGTTCCTTGTTCCGAGGTAAGAGAAAGTTACTTCCAGCACCTCTGTGTCCTTCTTGGTAATTCAGGCTGTAAATATTGGTCATTGTCTTTTGGGAGGTCTAAAGGGATGGTCTCCTCCTTCACCTCAGGAACACTCTGTCTCTTGCATTTGCCAGAAAGCATTTGTAGGCAAGGCTTCTGACTTTCTCGTTTCTTTTCCTGTTTTGTTTTGCAGGGATTTTAAGCTCTTGGCTTCCAAGCTCTCCTTTTATGGGCCTTTTGCCTTTGTTTATTGCCATTTAGATTTTATTTGTTTATGTTAAGATGCTTCAGGCGTGGATGCCCATAAATTAAAATGCATTATTATTATTATAAAGTTGCGTCACTGCTGAAAGCCTGACTTTCCAACATAGACCTCTAAATAGCAGGCTAAGTGAGAAGTAGGATACTATTGACCTCTACAGTATGCAACACAGCTGAAAGTATCTAATCTGGGAGGTGCAAAATACGGAGAGGAGATCTACAAAAGGGTGTTCCTATAAGCATATGGTGGCCTGAAAAGTTCATCTTTGAAAACTGGGTTGACCATGAAAAATGTTAAAACTTTCATAGGGAACCGAGATGAATTATATGCTTATAAAACTGTGGTTGTTCTAAACTGTTGGGATTAAATGCTAAAACAGGCAGAATACTTTGACTCACATCTCAAATGGGCCAACCAACTTGAGAGAGCAGTGACTGTGCACTACCACAATTACAGGGAGAGGTTGCTTATTGCAGCAGCCACCTATAAAGTGAAGAGTTCAATGATCAAATAAACCAGCCTGCTCTTTTTTTTCCAAGTTTTTCTTTGAATATTCAAATTTCATTTCAGTGCTTTGAATTAAAAAAAAATAAAAAAAAGAAAGAAATACCCTGTGTGTTACTGCTTGTCATTTTGCTGATGTGGTTAACCCAACTTGCAGACAAACATTCAAAGGCGTAGCAGTTCTTTTTGTAAGTGTGAAAACAGTAGGTAGGATCCATCCTGCACAACCAGGAACCCTTGAAATTGTGTTATAACTTTAGCACCTGAAAAAGCAATTCTCAAGAGCCTAAGTTGTCCATGAAGTAAAGGAGATGCCTCAGAAGGCTTTCAAAACAAACTTTGTCTGTCTAATGCAGATGCGAGGAAGATCTCCATCCAAGGGGGACTTGTTAGGTATGCAGTGCGTACTCACAAACTCAAGTTGTACCTTGTCTTTTATTTCCAGGATTGCAAAAGAATAAAGTCCAAACCTGTGGTCAAATGCTGTCTGCAAAAGACTCGAAACACAACAAATACATCCCCCAAGCTCTCAGCAAATTTAGTGAAAAAATACCTGCTAGATCCTAAGTTCTACAACCCATCATCTCTCATGTTAATGTGTCTGTTTCATTTGTAGTTTATCAGTCTTGTTCTTACTCCTCTACTTTAAAAATCCATGAACTACCAGTAATTGATGTCTTCTGATTGCATTTAGGTCTGAAATGTTTTTGTACCATTTCTTGGATGGTTTGATTTCTTAGCCTTTTCCAATTGAAAAATTATGGGCTCTGGGTTTTGTTTGGTTTGGGTTTGTTTATAAAATATCTGATGATCTAACAAATAGAAAACCTTAAAAAAACCCATTCTCTTGGAACAAAGTTCTAAATGTCATGTCTGATTTGCCATAGGTTTTCCCCTTGATATAAATAACATTTAATTTCTTTTAGCCAGTAGGAATCAATATAGCAGATATTAGAGGCTGATCTAAAACCATGATAATGACATCTGAATTCCTGCTTTCATTACTTTACTGGAAAGTCCTGCTTTAAGTTTTGCTAACCAGGAAACAGGCAGCAGTAGGTACTTCTTTAGAAGCAATAGTTGCTAAATTTCTACATTACGTCCCCTTTCTAATTTTAGCTGTGAAAAGGTTCACTTGCCTTTACGTATACATGGATGCCCTGCATCACAATCCAGAGAGTATGACAGTAAACATCCATCCCTTTTTGCCAAGATGGAAAAAGCTAGAGCATCAGCAATCCCTCTCTTCAGATTTAAATATAAAAGCAACTGCGTGGTATTATTAAAACAGATATTAAAACCAACTGAAGAAATAGCAGTAGCTTTTTCAAGAGAAATGAGAATCGTGGCTGGTTTTTCTGCTGCTCATTCTGTTAAGTGCAGCTCAGCAGTTTCTCTGTAGTTTTCTGCCAGATCCTGGCCATAGGTACAACCCAAAGGGTCTGTCCTTCTGGTTACTATAAACGTTGGTGTAAGACTGGTCAGCATTCTATCTCACCCCCTCCGTCATTGCAAAGGGATCTGAAATGTGCAGTAGATTTTGCACTTGAACAACTCCTTCCCTCTGGACCACTGCTTCTGAATGGGTCCTACTGAAGTGTAGCTAGAAGGTGGAAGACTTAGAGCTCTCTATTCCTACTAAGATCTGGTTAAACCCACATAGAGTTCATTGGGGTTCAACTTTTTACAAATATGTTGGGGCAAAATAATTTGGGTCACATTAACTGAATCATCTGCCGTGATATTTTCCTCTTCTACTGAACTACAATCCAGTTATTCATATGTGTTAATTAATAATCCGTCAGGAGCCAAAGCATTAGTACATCAGTTATTCCTTGCTGCCAGGAAAATTATACAAGAGACTTTGTATTCGTTGCTCTGTTGCCAGTAAAACTGTACTCAAGAAACGGAAAATCAGGGAAAGACAGACTGCCCGTTCTGTAAAAGCATCGAAGGCATCCACCAGACTTTGCTTATCGTCTCCTTGAACAAAAACACACAGCCTTGATGGTCAAATGGGAGACTTCAACAAACAAATCTCAGATAAACTGGCAACTCACTTGGAAAAAAAAAAAAAAAAGAAGTCCTTCCTAGAGCACTTTTCTTTCTTATCTGATATTGGAGCTTTATAACTGCTCTGTTCCTTTAACCACAGGACTTGTTAATGAGTACCACTCAGCAATGCCTACATCACAGGTTCGAGATAATGTCTCCAGCTGTGATTTAACAAGGGCAAATACATCCCTCCTGCAAAGATAAACAAAGTGAAACTTTCCCAGCAGTATCTGTTCCAGTCTGGTGGAGAGGACATAACTCAGTGGCTATGACACTGCTCCTCTGCTGCAACCACTTCTCCGATGCAGCAGCTGAGCTGAGCGTCCAGGGTGGTCAGAAAGCTTGCCTTCATACCCAGACCATGGAGCTAACATTTAGGTCAGCTCATTTAATTGTACAGATCTAATTATTCTCCAGTAGTGGTTGGTTGTATTCTTATATCAGTCTAAAGGACCTGTTTGTTTTTTGCACATCTCTTCTGCCCAGTGCAAATTAATCAAAATGGAAAACTTGCATAAACATTTATTAAAATGTTCATTCTCATTACGCAAAGCTATCTGTTTATCAAAGTAATCTGTTTTCTCATGTGGAATGATCTTATCCGTCCACATGAGGAGCCCTAAGAGATAATGAAACAACCAGGTTGGTGAAGGGACTGGAGCACAAGTCCTATGAGGAGAGGCTGAGGGAGCTGGGGTTGTTTAGCCTGGAGAAGAGAAGGCTCAGGGGAGACCTCATCGCTCTCTACAACTATCTGAAAGGAGGTTGTAGCCAGGTGGGGGTTGGTCTCTTCTCCCAGGCAATCAGCCGTAAGACAAGAGGGCATGGCCTTAAGCTGTGCCAGGAGAGGTTTAGGTTAGATATCAGAAAGAAATTCTTTACAGAGAGGGTAAGCAGCCATTGGAATGGGCTGCCCAGGGAAGTGGTGGATTCTCCATCCCTGGAGGTTTTCAAGATGAGGCTGGACATGGCACTTAGTGCCATAGTCTAGTAACCACAGTGGGGTTGGATCAAGGGTTGGACTTGATGATCTCTGAGGTCCTTTCCAACCCGTCCGATTCTATGATTCTATAATTCTATGAATTAATGTAGTGGTTTATGAATTCATTTTATAAAAATCTTGCCTGTCAGTGAAGAAGAATAGCTCATCCCCATCTCAAGATGTCTATTTCTGTCTCCTTTGTCTCCCGATAAAGCACAAAGATAGCATTTGATTTGAGAAGGTTTTATTCCTATGTCCAAGTGAGACTTGAATATATAAATATAAGGGACATTCCTCAAGAAAACAGTTTCTCCTACAAGATTGTGTAGTATTTGGAAAGCACCCAAGGAAGATCTTCATAAAACTGTCTGGTTTTCTCGTGGTTTTGTCCTCAAACAAAACAGATGTGCTCAGGTTTTGCTGCCCTCTCTCAGTGCAGGCACAAGTACTGTGGTAGAGGAAAAAAAAAAATCTGGTAACCAAGCCTTTGATATAGAAAAACCACATGGAGTTGAGTCATAAACTGTGGACACGAGACAACTAATTATGGGTTGTGTTAGGCATGGGGAACAGGTTAACTGCTACATAATTACAATTGAGATCGCTGTGGACACAGTCAAGGAAATCCAGTTAATAGAAAGAAGTAAATGAAAATGTATTGTTACCTATGAAGGAAAACGAGTCCTGTCTGTTTTCTTCAGCTTCTTCAGCTATTTCAGATGTTCTCAATGCTTTACTGATGCTTAAACCATATACTTGTGAAGTCTAAAAAGAGTTTTATATTTCACATTCTGCTATTTTTCATGAGAAGGGCAGGGAAGGAGTTGGCAAAGATTTCTTTATAAGTGCCCTGCACTACCAGTTGAGTGAAACTCCAGAGGTGGGCAACACAATGCAAATTGGACATCTGTGAAATGGAAACTCCTGTGAAATAGATCATTGGGTGGTGAAAAGGAGATGGGTGCTCATACGAAAAGTGTTGACAGTCAAAGGGCCACAGGGAAAGGAGGGGCACTGGGAGTGGGATGCATTGGAGGACGCTGTGGGCAGCAGAGCCCTGTGGCTGCCCTGGGCACCCTGCTGCCCCAGTGGCCCTGCCAGAGCCCAGGCAGAGCCGTCTGCTCCAAGACCACCTCTTGGTAAGGAAAACCTCCTTCTGACAACAACAAGGGAGTGAGAAATGTGAGGTGAGCGTCCAGACGGGCTGCATCCCTGAGGCTTCCCTGAAGGCCTGACTCAGACCAGTTTGAAGGCTTCCCCATTTCCTCCTAGCTTGGTGGAAACTTTTATCCTGGTTCCTTGAACTCTCCCTCCAAAAGTACACACCATTTCTGAGTACACACCTATATATAGCCTCCTTCTGCAATGCCGCCTCACCGTCAGAGGCTGTTTCCCGTTGACACCAGCTAAATGTGGTATTGAAGTCTGAGGTTGAGGCGATGGGTCTCTACCTGAGTGAGCAGGCGGGCAGCCAAATGGACACCCAGTTTGCTTGACCTTTCTGTGGTGACACAACTTGAGCAGTGGAGCTGCAGGCAAACACTGTGGCTCTTCGGGTTTCACCGTTTGCCACAAGGATTACACTTCTGCCGTTGTGGGGATGCCGTGGGCAAGCCCAGGTGGTGCAGGGCATGACAGCAGCTACTCGCACAGGGTATCCCTCTGACACACCAAGCATTTCCTTCCAGCTCTGTGGCTGAGGACATACTCTTGTGCAACAGACCCAGGTGTGGTTCTGGTCTTTCAGGCACACAGGCACTCATCCTGGTTTTTGATCTTTAGCTGTAAAGACTCAGGTCTTCTCTTCAGACAATGAAGGTGGATGTCACAATATCCTTGAGCTTTTCCATAAAAATTTCTGCCAGTTTCTGGGTCCTGTATGTACAGGAGAAGGTGTTCCTGTTTAAGCACATCGACAATAATGTATTTGCACAAGTTAATCATGTGGGAAATGTTCAATGTGTATAAATCCATCTAGCATCTCATAAGCCTCCATAGTCTTTATTGTTGAAAACAACTTAGTCATTGGCCGACTTTAATTGGCTGGCTGCCTGCTTCGTCCTGCAGATCATCAGTGCCTGAGATACCCCTGGTCCCAGGAACAACCCCTGGCTTTACACTGCAATTCATTTATTTTCTGAGCTAAGGAACAGACTTTCACTGTGTAACCATTCCCAAGTCTTTGCCAAGACTTTGCTTCTTTCCCTATGGTTGCTTATACTCCAACCATTTGTACTGTGGATATTTGGAGGCTCTGTTAAAAAATTATGAAGGGCCTTTTTCCAACGCTAATGTAAATTGCGTTTTACAGATCACCTTCTCTGCAACTTACCCTCAGGCTGTACTATTCCAGTCACTGACAAATTGCTGTTCCCCACTCTCCAAACATACTATTTAGAAAGACAGAAGCACTTCTGATTCCTCTTCACTGAGAAACACCCCATCTGAAGACCTCAGTCGTGAGTTATGAGCATGCAGTTTTGCAGCCACTGCATTTTAGGGGTAACAACTAATTACAAAACTGCAAAGGGAAACATAATTACTAAGGAAGGTATTTCAATGTCACCATAGTTTATTTTGACAGATGAGCCTGTCTTGAAAATGAGGGATTTCCCACAGGAGAAATAAAGATTCTCAGATTATTTTTTGATCTAAAGGCAATTTCTAGACTTTTCTTTTTATCACCTCCTTTGAAGGGAATCATGACTCAGAGAGGCACAGGGTTAAGGGTGGAATGAAAATTAAAGGCTCTTGTCACTACAGAAAGACTCTGGAAACCTATGAATTTTTTTTTGCTGTTTCTCCTGGCAGTGGTGTGATAGGATTTAAAGGAAATTTGGGCCCTGATGGATGACAATAACTGCTCCAAGAGAAAAAATAGAGGTGATTTCAGAAAGCCCTTATATATCATCAAGCAAGGACCATATACACCAGGGTTCGGGAATCCATTTTCAAGTAATCTGACAAGTTTTTTTTTTTTTTTAAAAAAAAAGGTAAAAAAAGAAAACAAGAAAGCTGGCATTGTGGGGTACCTGGGAGTCGATAGATCACCCAAGCTACTTCCTGTACATGAAAGTGAAAGCAACAACTTCGCTTTGGTGATGCCTGTAGTCATTTCTATAGCTGAAGTACTTTCGCGTGTATCTGTCTGATGTTTGCTGGGTAAGTTTTTGTGAAAGGCAGGTGATTGCTTCCAGCTGTGTGCTGTGCCCCTAACTGCACTGCTCTTCTGGGGAAAGATCTTGAAATGACACTCAACTGTAAACATACAATTTCTATTTAATTAGTTTAGGAAGTTTATAGGCCATTCTATGTCATGGTTGAACTAGTGCATTTTATAACACTGGAGTCAACTAACATAGATATCCATGGTTAAACATCCACCAAAATTGAACCGAGTATTTGGCATTCCTAAATTTGTGCCATGGATCAGCTCTCCCATGACAGTTCACAGAAGTTAAACTGAAAGTTCAATATATGCTTCACAAATCATCTCATATGTGCTGCTCAACTTTAGTAAGAATACCTCTGGCACTGTCTAAGTCCTTCTCCCTACCCATGTCCCTTTTTTTTTAACTTTTGATTTTCTCTCCTTTTACAGCCTTATTTTGGTTGCAGGCACCCATTTCCTTCATGTTCAATTTAGGCATGGGCCATTTCCCAGAACCAAAATGAAGGCATGAGTAAAGTAAATGGTATGCAGAATATGAGCACTGGTGAGGAGTAGATGCCCTCCATTACTACAAGTGAAGCCTTTATTATCACCATGACAGGCCAGTTCAGAGCTGTCATTAAGGCACCTTTATTTTGGTGTTGGAGGAAATCATCAGTTAGTTCTTAAATTGAGTTTCAACTTTATAGACTCACGCCAGGGAGTAAAAAATTGCCTTTTTTTTAGGCCAGACACATGGAAGGGCATTTGGCTTTCGTACGTCTCTCAGAGAGCATTGTTTAACCACTAGGCTTCCTCCAAAACATCTGGAAATTTGCAGGATTGATTTCAGCATGTATTTTGGCCTCAACACCAGTGTGCCCTTTTTACTTGCATGGAGCAACATCACATCATATTCACCTCTGTTGCCTAGATGAGTTTATCACCTGGACTCCAAAGCCACAATGGCAGAGAAGCAGTCACCCATATTTCGTACTAGTTCATGGAAAAGAGATATATAACTGCATGGCAGTTATGAAGAGTATCACTGGTTCTGCATTTGGCTAGCATCTTCCTCTGTTGTGTTGTTTAGTTTTCTCCGTGGGATTTTTTAATTTTTATTCTCATTAACCATATAATCAGGTCCAACATATAACTGATGGCCATTTCTATGAAGGACAGTAGTGGCATATGTTGAAATTATATCAATCAAACTAAACTGTGAAAATTCTAAGGGAGGTGAAAACTGGGTGCACAGAAGTGCTTTGGGGCTGAACTGCTTTTTCATCCCATCATGCAGCAATATGTGTTGCATTGAAATTTGAAAACAAGAAGTAAGCATGCATTAAAAAAAAAAAAAAAAAGGAGGACCTAATTCTTTTTCCAAGCATATTTGCTTATTTACTAAAACAAATGGGTAAAACTATCATCAAGAAAACACTGTTACATGACCATTGCCTGAAGTGTATTCTTACCATTGGATCATAATTCCCTTTCTTTCCATTCCTTAAAAGTTCATTCAGTTCTAACTTCTACAGTAATGTTTATCTAGGGTACCTAATTATATAGTGCAACCTGCATCTGGAGAGCTGGTTCAAGGTTATTATAGTTCTCCACAGACATAACAAAAATGTTATTTTAAACTTATCCATTGAGGAAAAATGGCTGCATGTTACCACTGATAGAAGCATATGAATGTAAAACAAAATTATTGTAACTTTAGAACATATCAGTGTTGTCGATTCAGATTAATTTGCTCCATGACACTTGCTGTCACAGAAGTATCTCCTTTTCTGCTGCAGACATAAGATCTGTCAAACTTAAACAAAATAAATTAGATGTATAAAATGGTTGATTATAGTGATAGGCAAATAAGAAAGGTGATTTTTATGAATGCTTGTCAGTACATATTCCTTTTTGGGTGGATTTGATAAGATTAATGTAATATGAATAATGGAGCAGGAATAATAATTTAACAGTGTCTCAGTATTGAGATACGTGAAAAAGAAGCTTCTACTTAATCTATATCATAGTGATTATATGCAGAGCACCACTACTTCCACTACAAAGAAGAAAACTTTCTTTGGCAGCAGTAGAAGGAAAGTGGGTAGATAAAACAAACTCTTTAATTCATATGTCCTTACTCATAGGTTTCCCGTCAAGCATGGTTTCTTCTTTATTTAGAATCAATACTAAGTAAGGAAAGGATAAATATATAAATCGCAAAACTCTTTCTGTGGGTGTATTGGTAGCCAAAGTAAATTGTCTGAGGTTTGGAGAGACCATGGGCTTGTTCTGTGTTTGCTCTAAAATTCAGAAGTGATGAAGAAATATTTTGCTTCAATCCCTAGAACGAGGGCCATAAGCCCTGCCGGGAGCACTGGCTGTGGTTACAACACGCAGCATTCCTGATAGATCCCTTGCTCCTCACTGCTGTAGTATTCATGGTCTCTGTGGAAAGGGTGAGGTCTCACACACAGCCAAAAATGGGAAGTCAGGAACCTTTGGCTGGAGCCCACTTATGGTTTCTGCCATGCCAAGTGAGTGCAAGGCAAGAACATTATAGGACCTTCTCCTAAGGGATTTGTAGTGTGGGAGCCTGATCTTGCTAAAAACTCAGGTAGCTGTTCAAGTGCAAATATAAAAATGGTCCCTTTAAAATCAGCAATGACTTTAAGGTAAAGAATGTGATTAATTATTTTACTGACAGTGGAATAAATTGATTGTACTCATACCACCAAAATATTTCACTGTTACAAGTCACTTCCATTTTGTCTGTGTCAGTGCCCTTATGTGAAATGGATGCAGCAAAGTGCCCAGGTGATGATGTGATAGAGCTGTGGAAATTCACATTTTTAGCACATCCTATGAACTCCAGAAAAAGGTAAGTCAGAAGTGCAGAAACTCTGATTTTTTTAATAATGCTTCTGGTTAGTTGCACAGGTAAGGCAGTCCTCAGATAATGAAGTCAGCTGGGAGAAATCACAGGTTTATTAAAAGGATGATTTAATGTTACTTGAAAGCTCCTGGGACTTCATATGTGTGCCAATATTTTTTTATTCCTCTTAATGATCAGAAAGAGCCTTCACTTTTATCTGGGTAAAAATAGTATCAATATTAAAATAAGTTTGGGAACACGGGAATTGCTATTTCTAGATATTTGAAGTAAAGTAAGTTTAAAAAATGGGAAAATATCAAATACATGTGTAGCATAGGTGCTTCTATGCAGCAGGCTTCACTAAAGCTGTGAGATTTTTAAATCCATGACCATTTACGCCCTTCCTTTAAAATCGGGCATGTTCACGCAACACCATCCAGACAGATAAACCTGGTCAAGTCACTGTAGAAAAGTCTTTCACTCTTTGTGAAAGGTTTTAACCCACGAGAGGTTAAACATCCCTTCAAAACATCTGAATGTGGCCACCTAGCTGGGTCTGACTGTTGCTCAGTACAAATTTGCAGAAACAGATTAATACCCTAAATAATTATTGCTTACATTATGTTATTATACAGTTTGATCAAACCCCTTCCTTGCTTCCTTCCTTCTTTCCTTCCTTTCTTCCTTCCTTCCTTCTTTCCTTCCTTTCTTCCTTCATTCCTTCTTTCCTTCCTTTCTTCCTTCTTTCCTTCCTTCTTTCTTTCCTTCCTTCCTCCCTCTGCCCACTCTGAAAAAGGCAGGAAAATTATCTGAGCACTCAGGATGAGCGTGAGGCTTTATTGGCTCAGCTACAAAGGAAATGAAATTACTCTGAGGAATTTTCAAATTTTGCAGAAAATTATCTGGATGCCAACCCACACATTTAGATGTGGGGCAGATGAAAATTACTGTCAGAGGAGATGTGGATGGTCAAATGATGGGACAGTGTGCTCCTTGTGCTTGTGTCCAACAACGACAAAAATCTGGAAGGAAGTGGTAACATAAAGGGGGCTATCTGGGATTACAGGCTGCCAGCACTGGTGCTGTGTTTTTGTTGATGACTATCCATAACTAAAATCATAGCAAAACATGTCATAAGGTTGGCCCTTCCGCATGTACAAAAGGTTCAATAAACGCAGTTCTGGAGTCGTGTTTCAGGGGGACTAACACTGAGTTTGCAGGAGAATTTCTGTAGGAGAAAGGCTGCTGGTAAAGGAACGGAGGTGACTTGAAAGCAGTATTGCAGAGGCTGGGACAGCAGTGTGAGTGGCACAGATCTTAGGTGACAAATGCTCAAGCATTTGATTGCGGGGTAGTGGGAGAAGGCTGCAGAAAATCTCTGCCAAGATTTTTTATGGAACAAACACAAGAAAAAATTCATCATTCCAGAGCGGAAAGTCTGGAAAACAGTGACAACGTTTCCAATCTTGTTTTCACTATTTATTTTGACCTTTAGAAATATACGAGGAAAGGTATTTGCTCTCTTGGCTACAGCCCATAGTATCCAGAATAGAGCAAATAAGAAGTACAATGATGTTTTAGGTATGAAATAACACTAACAGTGGTCTCTTGATTGACATTTAAGACCCCAGCTGAACAGTACAGGACTTAAAAGCCCCACGGGTCGTAGGGCCAAAAAAGAAAGGAAAGCAGAAAGAGTTGCAGCAGCAAGATTGGCAGCCAAAGGGATGTTGGTGCCATGGGTCTCTTCAAACCTGGGACACAGTAAATGGATTTCTTGGAGCTGAGGAAGTGCCTTATTAGAAATGCCAAGAAAGGAAGGAAATTTTACAGCCCAGACACAGAGCATGCCTAATGGACATGGGCCAGGTTGGAGCAGGTAGGATGCAGGACCTAGGGACGAATTTGTCAGTGCAAGAGGATACATGAAAGAAAACATTTCAGACTGCTAGTCAAAAGAAGGTGGGAGAATTTCATCCCTGCCAAATAAATCATAGGAGACCTTGCCGTGAGATCATTATTTATGTAGAGGGTGGGGTAGGACCTCAACCAAGCAGGGTGCTTTTAGCCTGGGGCTCCATCCACAGAAAGATTGCCACAAAGCTAAGTGGGGAAAACAAACAGCAGCCAAACTGAGGACAGACAGATCCAAATTTTACGAAATTGTTTAAACCCAGAGATATCCCACATTTTTCCAGACTTTTAACAATGCTATTACAAAGATGATTATGAGAACTGGCAAATTGCTGCTACCCTTGCTGAGCCCAAGTTAAAGGAAGATAGCAATTTAATTTTTTTTAAATCCTTTCTTCCACTCACAGTACAGAAATCAGGGAAAGCTGAAGCAATCAATCCAATGCAGTAAAATATCAAGAGCTCCTCTTAGTCTGGGTGAAAGCTCTACAATTCATACACTGAATTAGCCATTGGTATTTTTTTTCATTACAAGGAAAATGATTTTTCATATGAGATTTTAATGAGAGATTTTCATATGAAATGAATGCTCAGATGACAGCAAAATACTCCCAAGTACACTAGGAAGGATAAACAGGATTGCTTATTGTCTCGGACCCCAGAGTTCTTCCAGGTCTCCCTGCCAAGCCAGCAGAGTGCAATGGGTGCACTTTGGCTGGTTTTAGAGCACGTTCTCTATTGTTCTTTTCACACCTATGGTCAAAAGCTCCTGAGGACAATCACTGAATTCCTCAGAGAATAGTGCTAAAGGAAAAAGAGGAAAGGGATGAAACACCTGCTTTTTTTTTTTCTGTGTTTTTCTATTTGCAGTAATATCAAAGTACAAATCATTGTACATCGAAGTGAGAACCATTGGTTCCAAAGAAGAGTAAAGTACATGATGAATTTACTACTTGAAGCTAGGGGACAATAAGCTTACTGTGGAAAATTTGTCCCAGTCCTTTGTTTTTTCTTGAGTTCCACTAGCAAAAAAAGAAAAAAAAAAACATATTGGAATTTGTTTTTTCAATTTCAAATGCTTGAGAAGTTTTCGCTCGGAAAACACAACACAAACCATAAAGCACGTGGGTGCACTGGCAACCTGTTTGGGTTTTAATGAGCATCATGTATATTTTTACTGGGGAGAAAGAAGTTCCTGTGTTTTTTTTCCAATATACCATTGCTTTAGTGGGAGTCAAATGTGTAGTGAAACCATCGTGTTAACCAAGAGGATACCAAGATGATAGTGTTCCTCGGTTGTTCCCAGCACTAATACCCACTTGAAAGCAGTAAGGAGACCTTATTTCCTTTGGGGGGGTTTATTTTAGCATTTGAAATACGGCAGATAGCATAATTGGATTTTAAATATCTGATCCAAATTTATTTCAGGGGACTGAGTCAAAACAAATACCAATTCAAGTTTGTCTAGTGCATTTAAAAACTGGCAGCACATGCATTTCAGGACCTCACCAGTTACAGCACTTCACTTATTTTTGAAATAGTTGGCTGCGTATTATTTCTATCTAAAACCTGGTCCCACACTTTCAGGCTTAGTTGCGGGTTCATAAGTGTTTGTTCTATTATTCAATCATATTATAAAATGAACCACATTTTCCAATAGCTACTTCACGTTCCCTATTTCATTTTTAATTGCGGCATTTCTTCAAACATCAGTTATCCCACAGGATTTCGGTTTTGGGCCACTTGTGCAAGCCACTAAAAATGATGAATTCTTGAAGTTTGCAATCTGAGCTCTGTTTAAGCCCACATACCAAAATCTTACCCAAAACCATGTCAAAGAAGCCAAAACCAACCCCATACCACTTCCTAGGTCTAAGTTGCATAACAAATAGGTCTGTACCCTCCCATAAAAAAAACATGACCCCCCTGGCCTCCTGCATTTTTCGTGAACAGAGAGTTATCTCAATATCAATGATGCAATAATATTGTCTTGCACCAGGTAAACATGAGCCTTCTATCAATTGTATTTGCTTTTTACTCTTGCATTTTAAATTTTCTGATTTCCTGTGCTGTGATGACATTGTTAGTCTCTCGAATACAAGGGAAAAGATTTTGTGATGACTTACAAGCAATTTTTCATCAGTTTAACCTTTTAATCTGTATTTTAATCTTTAGTTTTGAATGTCCAAAACTGTCCAGATGCTGCTGGTGCTGGTTCCACCATACCCATTTGCACTCTTAAGGACCCTTCTCTGCCCTGTGTTGCAACCACTAGGACATCCCACGCTCTTTCAGATAAGTATATGGGTCTTTCAGTGTGGCCCTAAGGAATTCACAGAAAAATCTCAGGCCAGCAATTCAGCTTTCTGAGGAAAAAGACAGATTATTATTACGAAGTCCACATTGGAAGAGAACAATCAATCATCATCTTCTGGTGGAATGACAAAAAAAAATGCTGGTGAGGATGATGTTGCTGCCCTGTGACTTACAGTGGCTGGGATCCAAGCAGTCACTACCTCTCAAGCAGGTCAAAAAGGAAAGGACCTTCAGCTACATCTCCAATCACCATTCTGTTTGTAACTTCTTGTAACACCACCAAAAATATCAAATTTCTTATTTTTCTTCTATTATATGTTGCAAAGCACTTTGAATGGAATTAGTTCTTTTACCTAAGTTCTTCTGAAAGATTTTTGCCCTGGGACCAAAGTAATGAGTTTGTCACTAGGTTGTATTAGAAAATTGACTGTAGCCACAGATGCAAAGCCAGTCTCGCTGCTGGAGATGCAGCAGACAGAGATATGAGATAAGGAGCTGCAGCCTCTTCCATGTGTCACCAACCACTGCTGGTCAAAGGTCCCATAACCCATTTTAAGGCCCCAAATCTTGCCCAGTGAGTTTGTTAAAGAGGCTTATGGGTTTTATACAGTGAGTGGGAGCAAGGGAAAAACACAACAAGGTTTTTCAGGAGATTAAACAACACACTTTTAGTGGCAAACTTTAGAAAGTAAGGGAACTTGGCAAATTTTAGGGGTAAAATTCAATCATAATAAAGCATTTCATGAAGCATTGACTCCAACCCATTCATCTTTAAGTTACCTAGATTTCAAGAAGCAGAAATTCAGAGAAAAAGAAGAAAAGAGAGAGAAGGATAGAAAAAGAGAGAGAGAGAAAAAAGAGAGGTATAGCTACCGCCCTTGGATCCGGAGTGGTCTGGCTGCTGTAAAATCCAAAGACAACAGGGGTACAACATGTGGAGGCTTTGTGCCATGATTTTTATCTGCTCTGGCCTCCTGTGACCACTCTCCCCCAGGTGGGTCTTCTGGTCTGATTGCCGTTCTGGAGCTGGGCTGGGGGCTCCAGGGGCAGGGTGTGGGTCATTGCTCCTGGTGTGCCAGTGACAGACACCACTCTGGGGCTGTCCCAGAGGCTCTCAGGGGTGTGGTGTGGAGCAGAGCACTGTCCCACCTTCGCAAAACTTGATCTACCCCCTTTCCCACACACTCCTTAGTTGTTTTGAACCAGTAATAGGTTTTTTCCAGTCCCTTACTCCCATCAAGCAGCATGTGGGAGCAGGTAGGGAGCAATGAGGTGGAGGCAGTGCTGCCACTTCCAGAGTCTTTGAGCCTACTGTGCAGCACATTTCTGGCTCCAGGTTGCTGCTGTTACTCCTCCTGTGACCTGGAGACCATGTATTCATGGCTTTCCCTGCATCCAGGCTGTGGAGCACTTGAGAGCACCTGAAGAAGACAAGCTGGGGAGGTTTGCTGAAGCTCTGATAGCCATCTAACCTGGTCTCCATATGGCAAAACAAAAGCAGGTTCAGTTTTTGATGAACAACCTGCGTTTTCAGTTCATGTTTCCACACGGCACTTGAAGCCTTTAGCCCACATCTCCACCACTTCCCTACATGTCAGTTACAGGCTTCTTAAATTTTCCTTCTATTACACAGTTGCTCGGAAAGCTTATCTTCCTACTACACAAATCATTCCTGCTTTGTTTAGATCAAGAAACCTCAGATCTTTCAGAAAGGTCAATCAGAGCAAGATGAGTCTGTGTGTTTTGCTTTCACATCCAGAAAGAAGCCAGATGCATTTCTTCATACACTGAAATGAAGAACATGATATCTTTGTGAATATCTCAAAGGCCTGAACTACATCCTTCTTTCTCCTGTTTGGGAGACTATTCCTTTTGGGAACTGTAGTCCACAAAGAGCAGGTGAATGAAGGTGCCTGTGAGACATGAATGAAACATCTCAGAACATAAAAAATAAATCTATGTCCATTAATTTAAGAAGGAAGCAGACCCATTTGCATGTCCTGCTCCCTCAGAAAGGAATCTGTAGAGTGCCTTGGACTGGGAAAGTCATAAGAAAAGTTTGTAAATGGAAGACATACAAAGAAAAATCAAGCAGAATATAGAGAAACACATTTAAGGGTACACTCTGGTTCAGCAGTTTGTTCATAAGCCTTTAATATATAGCTCCTTTCAAGAGGTCTCAACAGTCTTCATAACCTTCAGTTTATTTATGATTCCACGTCCGATGAGTGTTACAGCAACCTCCTTTTGGGTGGCCAAAATATTGATGATTGCTGCAGCTTTGCATCTGGCAGAAAAGTCATATTTTCCTTTGCATGAGCATAAAAATTGGTCCTGGCCAGAGCTGCTCTTGGAGAGTCCAGGTACACAGCTGGAACATGCTGAATGCTGTGTTTCACCATCCTACAAGTATCAGTTATGCTTTCTAATGGAAGAATGCTGGGATAAATTCTGCCAACTCTTCTGGCTGCCCTCCCTACCCAATTCATCCTGTCTGGCATGAATAGTGAGAACTCAGCCAGGGCTTACGCTCATCAAAGTGTTCTATCACTGACCATCCATGTCAGAAATGTGATGTAGGAGATGGAAGTCATCAGTGAATTGGATGCACCAAAGTCAGTGTTCCTCCATAATCTTTCCAGTGTCTTCATACAAAAGCTAAGACAGAAACAAGAGGATATAAATTAATTGGGGAATACAAATTACATAGGTCCCAGTTATTTACTCTCCCAAAAGAAGGACTGGAACTTCAAACTGTTATCACAGGTACTTTCCAAAGATTTCCTTATGCTCACAGATAGTCACAGCACTTCTATGTGAGCTTCTAAGCACAGGTGCAATGCCACACACTATAATGGACAGTATAAACTAGTACTCAGTAAAACTATTCTACCTAGGGGTGCATCAGGCATGGCATCACCAGCCGGGCGAGGGAGGGGATTGTCCTTCTCTGCTCTGCACTGGTGTGGCCTCACCTTATATTGTGGAAGTTTTGGCACCACAGTATAGGAAAGATATTAAACTCTTAGAGAGTGTGCAAAGGAGGGCAATGAAGATGGTGAAGGGCCTTGAGGGGAAGGTGTTATGAGGAGCAGCTGAGGGTGTTTTGTTCAGCCTGGAGAAGAGGAGACTGAGGAGAGACCTCATTGCAGTTACAGCTTCCTCGTGAGGGGAAGAGGGGCAGGCACTGATCTCTTCTCTGTGGTGACCAATGACAGGACCAAGGAAATGGCCTGAAGTTGTGTCAGGAGAGGTTTAGGTTGGATATCAGGAAGAAGTTTTTCACCCAGAGGTGGTTATGCACTGCAACAGGCTCCCCAGGGCAGTGGTCACAGCACCAAGCCGGACAGAGTTCAAGAAGCGTTTGGATGATACTCTCAAGCATATGGTGTGATTCTTGTGTTGGTGTTTTGTGCAGGGCCAGGAGCTGGATCAATGATCCCTGTGGGTCCCTTACAAATCAGCACATTCTATGATTCTATGCTTATTCACTTTTTAATGATCTACAATCCAAAGATTCTTATGAGTTCTATGTATACATCTGTATCTGGCTGAGAGTGTGGGAAATGAAAGCAAGAAAATGAATTCCAAATAGAACCATTCTGCACGCAGCTGCACAGAAGCACATTAAACTAAGGTTACAGTCAGTATCTGTAATTTTGATGTTTCTTGCCATCTGATAGCTTGTCTTGCAGCCAGCTTTAAGTGAAGGCAGAGGGGAGTGTTGTTTGCAATTTTTAAGGTTCTTTGAAAAGCCAGCAAAATCCTCTCTGCCATTATATGTGGAATTGTATTGACAACATGGAGGGGTATTGACAGGGTTGGAATTTCTATCCAGAGGAATTAAGACCAGACTGTCACCTTCTGGGTGGGCCAGCTTTCTAAGGGAGCATAAGGCACATTCTGAAAATGAACTTCAGAGATACTTTTTAGATGGAGACAGAGCAGGTTTCAGCAACAGGGTATAATTTCAAGTCTTCATGGTCACAGATCATGTGTGCCAATTTACAAGGCTTTCCTTTCTTGTTTTTCTTTTCTCCCTTGACACATTCATGACCTTTTTTTGCTTTATTTCCCCTAATCCTTTCTTATCGCAAAACTTCTCTTTCCTGTCTCTCTGCATAGGAAGTCCCATACTCAAACATTATTCAGTGTAACACAAAACTTTCTGTCCCCATCCACAGTCTCCCCTGTTTCTGGCTTTTCTACCAATTTCATAATGCTTCTTTTCTTCCATGTACTTGATCCTGGCTCCACACCCAGCCTCTCCAAATCAGTTCTGTACCTAGTGAGTCTGCTTCCCATTTTCCTTCCCACTCAGGGTCCTTGTTTCAATCTTTCCTTTCTTCTGACCAATTCTCACTAACTGCCATTCCTAATTCTCTCCTTAGGCTGCTCAGTTGTCTTTCCCTCAGTCTCTCTTCATCCAGACTGGCTTCTCATCTGATCTGCATTCTTTTGTGACTGCCCCTTCATCTCAACAGTGGCCAAAGGTGACCTATGTCCTTGCACTCATCCATATGGCTTTTCACATCCCTGCCTTTGTCCTGTTCTGATCTCGCCAGTCTTACAGTTTTTCATATAGTCCCTGTTCTTCCTTACTGATTTTGTATTATGGTCTCCTTGTCCAGCCAGTTTCCCCTTTTATTTTATTTTCAACAAAACCCACCAGAGCTCTATGCTTTTCCAGCTTAGGCTCTTGGTCTTCTCTGGACATATATCTGAGATCTTGGTCTTTTCTTGCCTGGGCTCAAGTGAAATTGTTTCTTACTCTCTGTTGACCTGGCAGAGTGTGGGCACAGGAGGCACCAGTCATTAGTCATCTTGCTGCTGCTTTTAAAAGCATCTGCAAGTAAATCCTGGGTTGGTAAGAATGCAGAAGGCGTAAGTATCTCTGTGGACATAATGCAGTTGGTCTGCAAAAGGTAGCACATGCTCAGGACAGACAGGAATTTTGAGGAATTTATCTGCCAAACTCTACTGTATTACTAATGAATAGGGCTTAAAACCCAGCCAAATACGGGCAAATGCTTATGTGTCTGGCACCAGGATGCCTCCAGCCTGCCAGCCTTCAAGTCAAAGCATGGAGTAGCTAGCATTTCCAAAAAAGAATTCTTACAACCAATTCATTAACATTGGCAAAACAATGTCTTTTTTTTCATAATCTTTTTTCTGGGAAATAGCATAACCATTTTTGCTGAAACTTTCCAAAAAAAATCTAAGCAGAGGCGGACACCCAGCATAAAAATTTGCAAAGTTATAAATAACCAGAATAGGAATTTATAATTAGAAGCATCAAACAAATTTATAGTATTGGGTAGCATAGCATCAATAACAACTGTTTTTATTACTCTAGTCCCAAAAAATGCTGCTCAGGGACCACGTGTCCACTGTGTTAAATGCTTGCAAACATGGAACAGGGATATGTCTGCAATATTGTTGTCCCAAAGAGCCTGTAACTCAAATTTTAGACAATAGAACACAGATTCAGACACATGGGGAGTGTAAGGAAACAATAAGAAAACACTCTTCAGTCTGACTGGCAAATCATCCCAAGGTACCACCTATCTATGTATTGTCCTGCTTTTCATAGTTGTTTGGAAAAAGAAGAGCTTTTAAAGAAAGTGAAGCTTGATGAGAGGATAACGAGGTCGTTTTGCAGATACTTAGAGAGACATGTGTCTGGATAGGAAAAAGTGTGGAGGAATTTAAGTGGAAGTAATCAGTCATACTGTGGACTCCCAGGCAGATGACATCCACCACTGAGAAAGAGCATTTAAGTAGAGGGACAGTGGACTGGAAAGCAAGCCAGAGGATGGCACAAAAGGAGTCACCCTAATTATTGGAATTGCCATGTGTGTCCATTCCTGTGAGTACAAGGGATTGTATGACCATTATTTCCTTTTACTTACACCTTCTTGTGAGGGAACCGTTCTCTTTACTTAAAAATTGCATTGGAAGGATGATTGTTTTTCTGAAGAACCTATTTCTTTGTCCCCCAAGAGAGACTGATTGGAGGTAAAACAAAGTCCATCTACAGCTCTAACTAAAGTGGGGGTTTGTGGGTGTGGGATAGAAGTGACCTTGTCAGCTTTACTTCGAAGCCTGGAACTCTCCCCCATCCTTAGAGATGCTGATCAGTGATGGTGCCGTGTCGCAGGGCCCGGGGGCTCTGGGTGCGCAGCCCGGCCGGTCCGGGGGTCGGGACCCGCAGCAAGCGGTCACGGCTCTCGAATCCCCGGGAGCACGCCCGGCACTCCCGGCGGCGGGCTGGCACAGCTGTGGGTCAGGGACGCGGCGGGATCCTGGGGATGGGACAGAGGGGAACCCGGCGGGATTCTGGGGATGGGACCGCGGCAGATCCTGCGGAACGGGACCGAAGGGACCAGGGCGGGATCCTGCGGGACGAGACCGGGACCGGGGCGGGATCCTGCGGGATCGCGCGGCGCGAGTGCCATCTGCTGGGCGGGGAGCGGAGCGCGGGGGTCCCGCTCCGCCCCCGCCACCGTGACACGTGCGTGACACCGCCCGACACCTCCTGCCACCTCCTGCCACTGCCCCGTAACATGTGCCTGACAACTCCTGCCATTGACCCTTGAAACGTGTGCCTGTCACTGCCCGTCACCACCTCGTCAGATGTGCCCACCACTGCCCTCTAATATGTGCCTCCCACTGCCTGCCATTGCCCCACAACACGTGCCCACCACGGCCTGCCGCTGCCCTGTAACAGGTGCCCAGCACCTCCCACCACCACCCTGTAACCCGCCAACAACTGTCACCACCCGCCACCGCCTGCCACCACCCCGTAACATGTGCCCACCACT
>VXAY01005281.1:121757-142390 GCA_013399855.1 Oxyruncus cristatus | reverse complement strand
CTGTGGGTTCGTATCAAAGGGGTGATGCTCCCTCTGGAGATTTTAATTTAATATTCGTAATTTATGGGGTGGTTTGGGGGAGTCAAAGCCGGGAATTGGCGGTGAAAAATATATCCGAACAGCCTGCTGATGGATTTTACTTCCAAGAGGCAACAAACAGCTTTTCCACCTCTTTAAATGGAAAAAAAAAAGAAAAAAAAAAAAATATATATTTATATATAAATAGGAAGTGACTGGGGGGCACATTAGCAAAAAGAAAAGACACAAATATCACTTTATGAGTGTAATTTGCTTTAGATGTGACCTAAATCCAGGGTTCAACCGAAACCACGGGTGTTCCCAGCCGCTCCAGCCCCTATTAAAATCCCATTTTCCGCCACCGCACTCGCTCCGGAGGGTGCTGATGTGCTGGACTGCTGGGTGCCCAGGGGAAAACTCTCATCCCTGAGCAAAGGGCAAACGCCAGGAGCGAGGGAGAAGTGGGAATATTTGCATTTGTGAGGAGCATCCCTGGCTGAGATGCTGGAGAGGGACGTGATCCCCCAATCCCGGCCGGTCCCTGAACATCCCCCCTGAGGCTCTCATGCTTGGCACGGAACAAAAACATACAAATATATATTTATCCCCGTGATATTCTCCCTCTGACCGACACTATTGCGACAGACTGGGGCTGTGGCACGAGGAACAACCTGGAAAAGTCATCAGGGAGCTTTTCCAGCTGCCCAGGGAGGATCAGATGCTCTGCCCTGACATTGCTTTTTATGGGCACCGTCCCACACGGTCCCATTATATTTAAATGGGTGACATGTCCTGGATGCACCGGGCTCCAGGCACGGCCTCTCCAGCTCCTGGGCTGCTAAAATATCTCCTACCTCTTCTATAAAGTCCAAAAAGATCCGCCGGGAGAGCGGGTTAGGGGAATAGGGATGGGAGGGAAGGAGGGCACGGGGGACGGGAAGGCGTGGTCAGGTTGAGAGGCCTCATGGAAAAACGCTTTGGTTTCATAGAATCATGGAATGGTTTGGGTTGGAAGGGACCTTAAGGACCATCTAGTTCCAATCCCACAGGCAGGGACATGCTCCACTAGACCAGGAGGCTCCAAGCCCAATCCAAGCTGGCCTGGAACACTCCCAGGGCTGTTTTTAAACCAGGTCTCCTCAATCTCCTCATCCTTTTGGATGCTTTTTGCCAATGGCACAGACCTGAGGGAGCAGCTTCTGCAGGGATTTCTCCCAATTATTAATGATGGAAAGGATGGATCCCACCAGGCCAGGGGCTCTCTTGGCTTTATTTATGTTCTATCCCTGATGGGGGAGGTTTGGTAAGGACACACAACCTCGGACCTAAAGCAGGGCAGGAGCAGGGAATAAGGGCCACTGGGGAGAGCTGAGCTGCTCCTCCACCACGAGCTGCTCCTCCACAGTGAGAATCCAGGCATGGGAATGGCAGAGGAGATGGTCTGGGGCTGCGAAACCCTCCCTTCTCTGCTGTGCAGCAAGGTGGTCACCACCCAGGATGTCCTGGACGCGGCCGCCGCCTCCCGCGCGTCCACCAGCTCTTGGGAAACACTGAGAGAGACGCCCCAAAACCACCGAGCCTCCTGCTGGCACCTAAACCCAGCTTTTAGTGGCGCTTTCCCGATGGCCCAGCCTTTCCCTGGCACGTCCATGGTGCTCCTGCCTTAACAGAGCCACGAGACACCAGAGGACCCACTTCCACCCCCAAACCCGCTCCGCAGGGCTCGGGGGGCTCAGATGCAGAAAGACCATCAGCGGCGTGGCTTCTGCTCACTTTGAAGTCGAATCTGGTTTTGAAAGAGGAAAAAAGGCTCGACTTCGAATTTTTTTTTTTTGTTCCCCTTTTTTTTCATTCCCGGCATCGACTCGGAGCAATTTCGCAGCCCGCGGTGGAAGGACACCGCGCTCCGGCTTCATGAAATATCTACAGGGCTGGATCTGAAGAGGCTGTAACTGTGTAGGCACAGCAACTACTGTCTCACAAGGACTTTTAATGCATAGATTATACGCTGCATTTCAGAGGGAAGGGGGGGCTCAGCTCCCTGGATCCGCAGCCATGCCCGGCTCCGAGAGTCTTGAGTCCCCGGGAATCATCGAATCATGGAACGGTTTGGGTTGGAAGGGACTTGAAATCATCTTGTTCCACCCCCTGCCATGGGCAGGGACATCTTCCACTAGCCCAGGTTGCTCCAACCTGGCCTTGGACACTTCCAGGGATGGGGCAGCCACAGTTTCTCTGGGAATTCCATCCCAGCCCCTCACTGCCCTCACAGGGAAGGATTTCCTCCTAATATCTAATTTAAATCTCTCCTTTCCTAGTTTAAACCCATTGTGGCAGTGTGGTGACCCTTCATGTCCAGCGCCAGCAGGAAGGACTGGGTCAGTCGTGGCAACCAAGGGGCCACCAAGCTCTCCCTGTGCCAGCCAAGCTTTTCCCATGCCCACCAAGCTCTCCCTGTGCCAGCCAAGCTTTTCCCATGCCCACCAAGCTCTCCCTGAGCCAGCCAAGCTTTCTCCATGCCCACCAAGCTCTCCCTGTGCCAGCCAAGCCACTTGGTTTAATTTTCACGCAGGATTAGCTCAGCTCAAGCAGGGGAAGATGCTCCTTGCTTGGACTGCTGTGGATTGAGGCAAAGCTGCCTCCAGCTCCTGAAGGAACGACTCCACCTAAATTCCAGCAACTCTGAAATCCCCTGGGCTTCACAGACGGGTTTCTTGCCCGTGCCAACGTCCTGCCCAGGTTTTTTCTCCCTGTGTGGACAGAAATATGATCCCAAGTGGAGTGCTGGGGGGGTAAACGCCCGTGCAGGGTGACAGGGAGAGAGGGGCTCGTGCCAGCGCCAAGTTATTCCTGCGGCCTCATAACTTCACACGCCGGCCCAGTGCCTCCCCAACTATCCCATGCATGTTATTTCCAAATGCTGCTGGTGCAAAGCCTGGCACAAAGGCGCCCGCAGAGCTCCTGCCAGCCACAGGCACATCCAAGCCCTCCAAGAGCGACCCTACGGGGATCAAAGATGTTTTCCAAAGCCTCTGGGCTGAGGAGTGTGAACCCTCCTGGCAGCATGATGAGGGACAAGGACCAACCTCAGCGCCACGGGAGGGGAGGAACCCAAACAGCAGCAGCCCCTCTGGAAATGGAGCCTGAACAACTAGACCCAGGATTTTAGGGAGCTGGGGAAAGGCCCAGGGAAGGCTCACAGTCAAACCCTGGTTGTTTCACCCCCCCATACGTGGAGCAAGGGAGACAATCCCTATCACTGCGGGATGCACAGGTGAAAACCCCGGAGCAGATGTGGGAGTTTATCACAACATCAAGGAATCTTTAAGGTTGGAAAAGACCTTTAAGATCAAGTCCAACCATCAACCCAGCACCACCACTGTGTTCACCACCAAACCACGTCCCCACGTGCCACATCCACGTTTTTTTGAACACTTCCAGGCATGGGGACTCCACCCCTGCCCTGGGCAGCCTGTTCCAACGACCCTTTCCATGAAAAAAAAAATTCCTAGTATCTAACCTTATCAATAATCCCAGCATCGTCCTCCTCCCTACCCTCTTCCAGCCCCTGCTTCCATAGGGAATGAGGGGGTCTGACAGCCATAACCAGCCCCAAATCCCCACCACCGCCCTCGAGTTTTAATCTTTTTTAACACAAAACCAAAATCAAAGCCAACTCGAATAGAATTTGGTGGGAATGGTGGTGAAGCGAAGGTAAAACAGCAGCATGGAGGTATTAGAGCCCCAGCCACGAAAGCAGCTTGTGGAATAAGCTGCTGTTGTTCCCTGTCACTTTTTAGGGAAGGCTGCTGAGAGGGGATTACAGCCCAGGCGGCTTAAGAGGAGCAGGTGAGGGGAGATACGCAGGGATAACGAAAAGAAAATACAAATTACTATCTCCCTCCTGCTGCGGGGGGAAAGAGGGGGAACCTGCCGGTGAACTCCTCTTGGGATGACAGGTTATCCTTGGGAAAACATCTAAATCACCCCGTTCTCTGAATTATAAACCGCGCTGCCACCTCGTCTCCACGCCGGCCTCCCTTCGGCTCCCCGTAATTAAAGGATGGGGCTGGAGAGACGCTGTCACGGGAGATAGAAGTGCCCCCAGGATTCCTGGCACTGCTGGATCCGTTTGTTTGTCAGCCCAGGTGACAAGTCTGGGGCCTGAAAATTGAAAACTTCTTCCCATCTCTCTGCTGGGAAGGCCGGGATGGGGACGGTGGGGATGCTGGAGGAGCGGAAACATCCCGTCAGCTCCCAACCTGCACAAGCTCTTCTCCTCGCCCTCTCCATCCCAAATCCTCCATGGCTTCCTCCAGCCCCCATTTTTAGAGCCAGTAATGGAAAAGAGGTGCTAGGGCTTTGGCACAGGGAAAAAACTAATGGCAAACCCTTTAATTTCCCCCATTTTCAAGTGTCTCAAACACTGCTGTTGGCAGCTGGACTAGGCGGGCACACGGGTGGCTCTTCCCTATGGCATTGTTTTAGGGATGATGGCTTGGATAATGAAAGCAATAGGAAAGGGGCTGGTGCTGGATGGGGGGGGGGCGAAAAAAGGAATAACAGAGCTGGGGAGCATCAGATGCAAAAGAAAGTGAAGCTGGCAGAGGCACTGGGATGGCTCAGGGGATTCCTGCCATTCCTCAGCCAGTGCCCACACGTCCCGTCCACCCACCAGGAAGGGGGAAATTAAAACCAGCCCTTCCGAGGGGAGGGAGAAGGCCCAGGCCAGAGGGGGCCGGGCCAGGGGAGCAGCACAGAGGGGGATTAGGCGGCACAGGGGCCATGTGGCTGCTCTGGCCTCCAAATCCTCATTAGGCGCTCGTTAAGGACATGAAAGCGGCTTTTCCTGCTTCCGGTCCTGGCACCCCTGGAGCTGCTCGTGGCCCGTGACCAGCTTCGGCCGCCGGCAGGAAAAGGCAGTTTATGGGGTTTATGGGAATGGTGGGGTGACGGGATGAAGGGGGTGATCCCCTCCCCGGGGATGCCACGCGCCGGTCGCTCTCGGGACACGCAGCTCTAATTGAATTTATACATCAATGTGGTGCTGGATCCCACCTCTGGGATGTCCCACGGGGCTGACACACACCCCTGGGTGGTGGCACACCGGTGGCAGCACCCCTGCCAAAGCCAGGGCAACCAGGACATTCCAGTGGCCAAAGCCTCTCCGGTTTTGGGAGCAGGACCATGTACCCACCAAAGGGACGATACTATGCCAGGGTGACCAGGACACTCCCATGGCTAAACTCTCTCCAGTTCCCGAAGCAGGAGAATGCTCCAAAGGGATGAGGCTGTGCTGGGGGAACCATGACATCCGCGTGGCCAAAACCCCTCCAATTTTGGGAGCAGGACCATGTGCCAATCATTTTCAGGAGCAGGACCACACTCCAAGGGGGTGACACCGTGCCAGGGTGACCACGACATTCCCGTGGCTAAAGCCTCTCTGGTTCTGGGAGCTGGACAGCACTCCAAGGGGAGTCACTCCTGCTGGAGCGACCACGGCATCCCCACGGCCAAAGCCCTCCAGCCTCGGGAGCGGGTCCACGCTCGGAGCCAAGGGAATGGGACCCGGTGACCACGACACCCCCTTGCCCGGGGAGGTTCAGACAGAGGCTGTTAAATCGAGACCCCGCGGCCCCCGAAAATCGGCTCCCAGCGTGAAAGGCCCCAAATCCCGCGGATCTCCGAACCACCTGGCTTATTTAAGCCGCTTCCTCCCTTAAATACGGACGCGCAACATGTAACACTAAGACGACACCACCAATCCCGGCCCCTGCCCTGGCTGCTCACCCCGAGCCGGAGTGAACAACTGGGAGAGGGGAGGGAAAAACCAGCTGCTTTTCTTTCTCCCCCCCCACCAGCCTTTGCCCCGAAATCCGCTGATCTGGTGTGAAATTACACAGGCATCCCCCGAAGAGGAGCCGATCCCTCCCGGCCCTGCCCAGCTCCTCTGCCCAACCCACCCGCTGAAATATGCAATATTCTCACTGGGGCTTTGCTCCTTCCCCGAAAAGAAATGAGTAATTCCCAGCCAAGGGGCCCAAAAAGCCAAATTATGAATAACCCTCCGTCCCCAGAAGGAGAAGGATTTAAACAATACGAGCCTCCGCCTCCCCCCCACAACCCGCCCCTCCTCTCTAAATCTACTACTGCTTTTTTCCAACGTGGTTTAACAAATTCCCCAACATTTGCCTGAAAACTCCAATCCCTGGACAACTGAATGGAGATTTTACAGCCCATGTGCCTCTGATTACAATACATTACCACTAATGATAATTGTCTGGATTAAACTTATCTGTTTCTTTGGCTAATAAACTATAAAGGACCACCAGTGAAGATGTAATAAAGCGCAGCTGTTGGAGCAAAAAAAAATAAAAAAAAAAAGGCCAAAAAAAAAAAAAGAAGAAAAAAAAGCCTTTTTTCTAGGTCAAGGCAAATTTGGGAGAGGCTCGGGAGAGCTGCCTGGGCGAGGGGAAGGAATACCTAACTGGAAACGAGAAGAGCTCCTCAAGGCAGCTTTCATTAATCTGGGACTTTTATCCCAGAAATGTCGCCGGGGTTTATCCGCCAGCAGGACAAGGGGAGGTGCAAACTCTGCACTTCTCTCCTGCATCTCATTAGCCTCAAAATGGACCCTTGGGCTCCTCAGAAATGTTCCTGGCCGGGGATGTACCCATGAAGGGAGGAGGAGGGAGGGAAAGGATGGGTTTTCGGGCTCAGTGTGGAGGTGCAGCTTCCCCAGCACGAAACATAAGCTGGTTAAGGGCACCAAAGCGATGGTTTGCAGGTGCCAAAGGGCAGGAAAAAGGAGTATCATATTCTAGGCCAGTGGAAATTTAGGAAGTTGGAGAGAATTGTCAAGCCTGGAGAGCAGCCAGGAGGTTGGAGAAAACACCCTTATGTTTAACTTGAGGGTTGGAGAGATAACTGATGGTCCTGTGTCATGGGATCAGGGAACGGTTTGGGTTGGGAGGGATCTTAAGGATCATCCAGGTCCAACTCTCTGCTGCTGGCAGGGACACCTCCCACTAGCCCAGGTTGCTCCAAGTCCCATCCAACCTGGCCTTGGACACTTCCAGGGATGGGGCATCCTCTGGGAAATCCATTCCAGGGCCTCCCCATGCTCACCGAGAGGAATTTCTCCCTGGTATCCCATCTATCCCTGCCCTCTGGCAGTGGAGAGCCATTCCCTGTGTCCTGTCCCTCCATGCCTTGTCCCCAGTCCCTCTCCAGCTCTCTTGGAGCCCCTTTAGGCCCTGCAAGGGGCTCTCAGGTCTCCCTGGATCCTTCTCTTCTCCAGGTGAAACCCCCCAGCTCTCCCACGGATTCTCCAGAGCAGAGGGGCTCCAGCCCTTGGAGCATCCCTGTAGCCATGGACACATGGAAATTGGCTTTATTCTCCTGAGTTAACCACCCCAGGATTTAAAACACGAGGAAGGTTTGCAGGGAAAGGGATTGTCTTTCATTTCATCAACTAACACAAGCTGGGGGGGAAAAAAACCACCACATAATATTTCAGAAACACAAGTTCTTCCAATTTTAACAGAATGCTGGAAGAAAAAGTTAATGTATCTTTCATGAGGACAATCTAGATAATAAGCAACACAATTCCACAGCAAAAGGCTGGGATTTTTTTCCTTTTTTCTTTCCTTCTTTCTTCATTTCCCCCCCCCCTCCCTTAAAGAAGCAAGAATTTCTGGTCGTGGAAAGACGACCGAGGTAAAACTTGAGTCACCAAACATCCCCCAGACAGGGACACGCTGTAACCTCGGGTGCTGAGTGATCCAGGAGATTTTACTTTCAGATTTGGGCAGAAACGACGAGTTAAGGAGGAAAAAAAAAAACAAAAAACCAAAACAAGCCACCAAAAACCAAAACCACAACAGCCCTCCGCGTGTCAAACCTAAACTAAAATTGTTATTCAGCAATTTGCAACACTTACTGTCATATTACGGTAATTTCATTTTATTTTTGCTCCCTTCGCTCTGTTCCTGCAACAAAACAGCAAATCTCAGGATTTCAGAGGGAGGGAACCGAAGTGATCCTCAAAGGTTTGGGGGTACAACCTGTGACCCTGGGAAAGGGGGGGAATCTGGAAAAGCAGGGTGACAAAAATTGCGGGGTTTGGGCATTTTGCTCTCCGTATTTCCCACCTCTCCGGCTACAAAGGCTCTGCAACATCTCTCCCTTCCTTGCACGGGTATATTAGTTTATAAACATGCAAGAACTCTCACTTTGCCCCTTTTTTCCTTCGGGAAAACTTCCAAAGGAAAGAAAGTTTCGCTCAAACAGCCGATTTCTCACCCCCCTGCATCCACAGGGAACATCCCCAGGTGGTTTTGCTCCCTTTTCCTGGACCAAGGTGTTGGTAGAAACCGAGCCATCAACAGAGAGCGGTTGATTCCTCTGAACACATTTCAGTGTCACTCGTCCTTGTGGGTCCCTTCTGGCTCAGGATGTTTTAAGATTCCATGATCCCGGGTGCTCTCTAAGGTACAGGGGTTGTCCCTCAGTGCTGGGCACTGGGGAGGAAGGGCTGATTTCCAGCCTGGCAGCACCTCTGCCCGTGATCCACACCCCTAAAGCACAGGATTATGACAGACCCCCGTCGTGGCGCATGGAATGGTGCTGGTACTCACTTTTTCAGAGGCTCTATGACTGTCTTTTGGATCTGGTTCACCTGTGGGGAGCAAAAGCGGGCGGTTGGAAAAGCCAGCTTGCACAAGGACGGGCTTGCACAGAGGTGGGCTGGGATTTGGGGCACGGTACAATGCTCTCCAACCAAAAAGGAGCAGATCTGCCCCCACGTGCTCAGAAATGCGAGCAGAAATGCCCAGTACCACCAGCCAGGAGGAGGAGATTAGGGAGAAACTGGTGTGGGAAAAGCCTTGGGGATGATGATAAAAAGGGAAGGAGGATCTGCCTGGAAGGGCGAGATACAAGGGATGGAGGACACAGGGAATGGTTTCCCAGTGCCAGAGGGCAGGGTTAGATGGGATATTGGGAAGAAATTCCTCCCTGGGAGAGTGGGGAGGGGCTGGGCTGGAATTCCCAGAGAAGCTGGGGCTGCCCCATCCCTGGAGGTGTCCAAGGCCAGCTTGGAGCAACCTGGGCTGGTGGGAGGTGTCCCTGCCCACGGCAGGGGGTGGAAGAGCTGGATGAGCTTTAAGGTCCCTTTCCAACCCAAACCACCGTGGGATTCTACACCAGCAGCACACCCCGCTCTCCCCTTCTTCAGCCACAGCCAGCTCACCTTCTCCTGGTTGAAGGAGTCCATCCTCTTCATGGCCGTGTCGAAGGCAGTGACCATCTCCAGGAACCCTGGCTCCTGCTCACACAGAGGGTTTGACAGCAGGTCCGAGGAGATCTTCACGGCAGACTTGGACATGGCTGTGGGAGCACGGAAAAGAAAGCGGAGAGGGTCACGCCTCCCACTGCCAGGGGCAGGTGGGCAAAAATCGGGCACCTCAGCCACCCAGGAGGGGTTTAGCACAACCTTCCCGGGAGACACTCGCTGGTGGTTGAGGGAAAAGAAAAGGAAGGGCCACCAATTCATTCATGTAAACACCCAGGGAACTGTTTTTATATAAGTTAAGTCTGAGCCACTGCGATGCACGGCTTGTGACGCTGCCAGAAATAATCCCAGACTAACAAAAGCACTGTTCTCTCAAAAAAAAAACCCACAAAAAACAACCACCTAGATGGGGGTTTTTATATGTCTTTTCTCGACAGACTATTAAGTGTCACTCTCAGCCTCACTACAGCTCTTCCACAATGAGAAAAATCACAGTCCATTAAGTCTTTCAAATGGCTTTACAAGAAAAAAAAAAAAATATGTATTTGAAGTGGATTTAGTGGGAAAGGACCAGGCTGACAGGGCTGGAAGACGAGGTTTCTCTTTCCCTCTCCAGCAGCAGGGACACAAGTGAAGCATTTTTCCCCAGTAAGACTAAATTTTGTGCCCGTGGAGAACAAGCCAGGGGGGAATGCAAAGTCCCTTCAGACCCCGGGAGTGCCACCAAGAAGTCCAGAAGCACCAGGTCATGCTCTGATGGGCTTCAGCTCCCGTCTCACTGAGCTTGCTTCCCATCAGACACATCCCCCTTTTTCCAAACACTTGGGTCTTCAAAGGGAAAATTCAATCCTTGTGACAGAACCACTACAAAAGAACAAGAAATTAGCTAAGGTACAGAATGTAAAAAAAAAAAAAAAAGAAAAAAAGATGAATAAAAAGGAAAGCATCACAATAAACAGGGANAAAAGATGAATAAAAAGGAAAGCATCACTATAAACAGGGATAAAATAGACCCCCCCCCCAAAAAAAAAGCGCCACGGGTACTAAAAAAGAAAATAAATAAAAAATTAAAATGTTCTTTTTCCTCGGTGCTGGAAGTTATTCCAGTTTGAGATCAGAAAGCCAGATGCTTCAGCCGTGCCACGGAGGAGCTTTGGAAAGGCTCCTACTGTACTCCCTCAGATATTCAGAGCTAAAGCCATCTGAATAATGGGGCTTAAGATCATAAATCAAGGGGTTAAACATTGTGATTTAAAGGTTACACACAATTATACAGAGAGCTCAGAAGCTGCAGAGCCGGGGGGAGCTCAGCGCAGAACGAGCCTCTAACTACGGAATAACAAAGCTACCGTATCCATCTATTATCCAAACGTTCGGGGCTTTAGGCATTTAAACCTTTAAACAGATGGGATATAATCCATATGTGTGACCACATCTGAGGAGGGATTTGTGCCAGAAGAGAACGGGACGGAGTTAAGAGCGGCACAACTCCTTCGGCTGCAGGGAAAATTAAGTTTCCCTTCACAGGAGAGGACTGGAAGCGAACTGCAGGGAGGGGAGAGGAGAGGCTGGGAGGTCGGGAACAGGGGGCGGAGGTGTGTGTGTGGGGGGGGTTGGGAATGTTCACGGGGAATTTGGGTCAGGAATTTCCTCTGCATCACTGGCCTCACCTGCAGGGTGCTGAAAAGGCACTGGGGGGTTGGTTTGAAGGTCCCAGGGCAGAGGAGAGGAGAGAGAAGAAAGGAGAAAGGAAAGAGGGGAGAGGGGACCACCTTCTCCCTCCCTTCGGGAGGGTCTGCACCGCTCTTTGCTCCTACAGCATGTGAGATGCAGCTCCAGGCAAAGGAATTTAGGATTTGAGAGTCCACTGCTTGTTTGAATTGGGATCAAAGTAACGGAGAAGACTGAGAGCAAACCTGAGCCACCGGGATCCAGTGGGTGACCTGCACCTCATTCCAATGGAGACCTTTTACCTCCAGCTAAAGAACATCCTCCCGCTCCTTAAGATCCTGCTTTCCTTGGGAAGAGGGTGGGGAAAGGGGTGAGTGATCTTTCGCCACGGGACAGGGAGTGCTGCTGCTATCCCATTCCCTGTTCCAGTCACGCTGCTGCAGCTGGAAGAGCCTCACAGGGATATTTCCGTGCAGACGGAGGAACCGGCCTTGTCCTGGGCTGAGTTTTTTGGGAAGAAGGTGGAGACTGGAGCCACCAGGTCCAGTTTGCCAGGGAGTGTTTGCAGGCAGTGAATAACCAACCCCCTCAGCACAGAGGGACAAGGACAGGAGGACACAGCACCGCGGAAAAACCGCCATCCCTGTTGGGAGACAGGGGTGGACGTTGGCTGAGCAAGCACAGTGATGTCCCCTTGGGAATGGGCACTGCCAGGTGAGGAGAACAATCCTCAGGGATCCATCTGATCTACCTCCTTTCCCCTCAGCCATCCCTCACCAGACTGTGCTCGACATCTTCCCCTACACTCATGATTTCATGCCTTTAAATGAGAAATCAGATCTTCCTGGATCTGGCCAAGGCTCATTTGTGACTCTGCCATGTAGCAGAACGGAAAAAGAAAGTCCTCCCACAGCTCCTCTGGGACTTGAAATGCTCCATATAAACAACGCCCACTGCAAGGGAGGGGAGGGGAATCCTTAACAAGGAAAAACTTACCAAGGATCCCTGACAATGACCAGAGTCCTCGGAAAGGGCAGCTTTCACCCTGGAAAAGAGTCTTGGCAGTGCCTGTTTCTGGTGCCTTTCCCACCACTCTCCCTGTACCGGGAAAGGGTGGGAGAGCGCGGCAAGCGCCCGGATCCGTGTTTGTGTCTGGCATATCCGAGCACACACACACTCACACACACTCACACAAACACACAGGTGAGTCTGGATCATGGGAAGCCCCAAATCTGCCAGCTGGTGGGGCTCCTTCCCACTCCGCTGCCCCGCCGTGACCCCAATCCCACGGGATGAGTGTTGGCCCGGCCCAGCCCACCCCTGTTTGCGCTGGTGCATCAGCCTTGGCTCCCGAGCTGTGGGGGCCCGGCACAAACAGGGACTGCTCCAAAACACATGCTGAGGAAAACCATCTGTGTTTAAGGCAGCTCTTTGCTGCAGGTTCCTGCCCCTGCTCTGTTCAACAACCGGTGCCCAACGAATCCAGCTCCCGGTTCCCCTCCGGCGGATCTGTGTCCGCGTGGTGTGGGAACGCTGGCTGCCGACTGGAGGAGCTCTGGAGGGAGCAGGGAGGTGCTGTGAGGCGGGACGGGGCACCTGAAAGGGCAGATGTCACCCCAAACATGCAGCTGTGGTGGCTGCAGGCAGAGCCAAGCTGTTTATTGCCTCCTGCGTCGCCCACTGCCACGAGGAGAAGCCAAAGGAAGCGGCCACCGAGGGAATGAGAAGGGTTATTCCTGAATGAGAGCTGCCAGGTCAGCGTTCCTACGGGAAACACAGACAGCCTGTGCTCTGCTGACCCCCCCAAAACCTTGTGCCACCCTCCTGGGGCGCTCAGTGCCCTTCACTGAAGCAGGTGATGACGCCCTGCTTGACACAGGAGGCTCAGCTGGAGCTGCTCCTGCCTGGCTGATGTGAGAACTGGAATGATGACGCCTGTTTTTCACTGGCAGAAACTGAGGCAGAGGAAACAAAGGGATTTGTCCAAGGCCACGGAGCTCAGGAGACGGGGACCAAGCCCGGAACACGCTCTGTGTTCCCTGGGCTGAGCTGCTGCTCGCAGCCCTCTCGCAGATGGCCTTGTAACTAAGCAAACTGAGTGGGACTGAGCTCGGGATTTGTTTTCCAGGCTTGTCACACATTACTCATGTGATCTTGAGAAAGTCACTTCATCTCTTTGTGGCCAAGTTCACAGTCTATGTATCCCACAGTCACTCACCCAAGTCTGCATCTGTGCTTTTCTTCATATCCTTCTGAAGTTTTTTGGTCTGATCTTCCAATCTGAAAGATGGGAGAAGAAGGCAAAGTCGGAATCTTGGAAAGAAAGAAACCCAAGTGTATCATACAGGCAACAAATCATTTACGGGCTGAATATGCTGGCTTCTGGTGGGAGTTAAAAATATCCAGGCAAGGCTCTATGAAGTTCAGTGCAGCTCAACCCTTTTGGGTTGTTTTCAGATGGTTTTTTAACCTTTTCAAGTTGGTGATCTCTTATTCATAGTTCACATATTTTCTTAAAGTCCTCACACAGCACAAATGGCAAAGCCAAATGCTTCCAGATGATCCCTGCGAGCTCCTGTGACACAGCCAGGATGGCAAAGCCCCTCCTGATCCTCAGAGATGTTGGGCTGTTCAGGGAGCCCAAATTTGCTGGGAATTTCACGCTCTCTTTTAGAGCTGCCATGATCTGCAAACCTCCACCCCACTGCAAATACTTCTAAGGACAACTTCCAACACTCAGCCACCAGAGAGACTCTGAAGAATTAGAAATTACAGGGCAGTGAGCGATTTGCTCCCTGGGAAGAGCATAACCGGCTAAAATTCCCTGGGAAGAGGCAGCAAGAGGACAGGAAAGAAGCACGTGGCTGATCCTGTTTGACCAGTGTGGTTGATACTCACTGCTGCAGCTTCCCATATTCCCTTTCAAAGTCTCTCTCCACCTGTGGAAAGAAGAGATGGAAATCAGCTCCAAGGGACTGCAGGGGAGCCCGGAGTGGCAAACCTTTGCAGGGAAAAAAACCTGTCCCTGGGAAACGCCGACCTGAACCCCGGGAAGCACAAGCAGTAAAGGGCTATTGCTTCAAAAGGAAATGGAACCTTGGGGTTTTTCAACTCCAGACTCCCTTGGAGCAAAGTCACTGCCACCAAATGTTGTCAGCTCGCTCCAGGGATGTGCTGCAGCACACGAATTGGAAGCTGATGGAACAGCAATGCCTTAAAAGCGGGGAGATCACGGCTCGAGAGGTGTTGGGGGGATGAGCCCACTTTGCCAAAAATTGAGAGAAGCTGCTTCTCCTCCGGCTCCAAAGGACCCCGAGGTGGGTCTGGCCGTGGTTGGATGCCAGACCCCCTCCCAACAAGATGGTTACACTGCCCCCAAATCCCTCAAGCCACTGCTGGGCCCTCCCATCCCCGTGTTATTCACCCCCTCCACAGGCTCCTTATCCCTGCTATAGCTCCCTCCCATGCAACCCTTCGGCTGGAGCAACGATCCAAGTGGACTGTGACACCTCAAAAAGGGAGGGGAAACCTGTGCTCGGACTGTGACACCCCAAAAAGGGAGGGGAAACCTCCGAGCTCGGAGCTCGGAGCTCAGGCACAGCCTTTTCCCGATGCTCCCTCAATGACTGCTCCCTCCCACTTGCTATCTGGCAAGCAGATCTCCGGCGATGGGAGATATTTTAGGGAACCTTCTTTCCATGCTGACTGTTTTAACACACTCGAAACATTCATTCCACACCTCGTCAACCAAAGAAGCAAATGGATTTCAATTGACCAGCCAAGAGTAAATACACTGCGCGTTTGTTGTCATGGGACCAGCACCGGGTTCACTTGTGTTGTCAAGCTCCTGTGCTATTAAGGAAGTGTGGAGTGCTGGAGGCAGCCAGGACTAGAAGGATCCAAAGGTTTGTTCCAATTCCTCATGCTGTCCTCGGGATTTCAATCCCAGGCTCCACGCGACGCCCGAGCGCTTAGTGGGGACGTTTCAAGCGAAATCAAAAGATCGGAATTTTAAGACGGGAGCTCAGAAATCCTCCTTTTTTTTGGGAGGAAGAGGGGGTGGGGTGGGAAGGGGCTGTGCTGGGGCTCCCCCAGCCCGGTGTGAAGGCAGGCAGCGACCAGCCACGTCCCAGCCCCATCCCAGCGGCCAGCTGTCCGCACCATCAGCTCCCACCATCCGGGGGATGCGAGCTGGCTCTCCCCGCCGCTGAAAAAAAGGAAAAAAAAAACCACCAAACAAAAAAACCACCACCCCACCCCCCCACCCCGCCCCAGGAGCTCCAGCTCCCTTTCTGCGCTGCTAAAATTGGTCGCTGGAGAACGGGAACGGAGCAGTGTGGGGGCAGCTCACACGACTTCGTGCCTGGTGTTCGCGGAGCTGCAGAAATCCGCGGCAGCTGGTGCCGGGAGGTCAGGTAACCGGCACAGGGGGAAGCTCACCCTCCGTCCCCATGGCTGTTCCGGCTGCTGAAAGAACCAGGGAGGGCTGCACTCTATTTATAAGCCCCGGGTGTGAATTGTTTTGGTTGCAAACCAGAGAGGGTCGGGCGCGACTCAAAAATATGCCCTTTGAAGGCTGGTGGTTGTCGTTCCCTCGGTGGGGAGCTCCAGCCTTCTCCACGTTCCGCAGGATCTTCCTGGTGTCTGCTCGGCAACCAGTTCCTCCAAAAGCTGGAGGGTTTGGTTATGAAACTAAACTACCTGCAAACACTCTGGGTATCTGTCCCTTTTTTGCTGCTAGATTCCCCTCGTTCCTGTGCAATCAGCAAAAGGCATCACTGCTCAGTGCATACGGAGCACTTCCAGTGCCCAAAGGGGCTCCGGGAGAGCTGGAGAGGGACTCGGGACAAGGGCCTGACAGGACAAGGGGGAATGGCTTCACACTGCCAGAGGGTTAGATGGGATATTGGGAAGAAATTCCTCCCTGGGAGAGTGGGGAGGGGTTGGGATGGAATTCCCAGAGAAACTGTGGCTGCCCCATCACTGGAAGTGTCCAAGGCCAGGTTGGAGCAACCCGGGCTAGTGGAAGGTGTCCCTGCCCATGGCAGGGGATGGAAGAACTGGATGAGCTTTAAGATCCATTCCAACCCCAACCATTCTGGGATTCCAGGATTAATTCTACAAAGGCAAAACTTCCCCCTGGGTGCTGTGAACCCCCAAACCTTCCAAGCTCCCCCAGAGCCCCCATCCCAGTGCCTGTGCTCTTTCCACAGGGAATCGAGGTGGCTCCACACAGAGACACTTCAGCTGCCTGGCCTGACTCACATCCCCAGCCCATCTCTCCAGAGACAGCTGCCCATGGATTGCTCTTATTTTTCACGCCCACAGGCAGCAACTGGCTCCCAGTCATCACAGTCTGGGAGCTCATGGAGCCTCCCAGCCATCGCCGCTCCCGCCGGCATCCCGGGGGCCCAGATATCCCACAAAACCAGCCAGGAGCCGAGCGCTCTGGAGAGGGAAAACCTTCTCCCACATGCCCCATTTCGCAGAGCACCCAGTAACTCCCACTCCCAGTAGCTGTCGGTGGTCACACGCACCCAGCACTCACGGCACAAGGCCGTGGAGAGGATTATCACGTTAAGAGTAACGAGAACAAGAAGTACAGGCAGGAAAATTACAATATCCTGAAGGGAAGTTTCCGCGATATTAAAATAACCCCACTTCTCCGCAGCCTCTCTCTGAGAACTCAAAAAAATCAAACCGTGTTTCTGCGTCGAACCTTTCTATTTTTTTTTTTTCCCCTTCTTCTTCCAGGCGCAGGGGCTGGGAAATGTAAAAATCGCTCGACTCGGGGGTTTTTATTTAAATCTACATAAAGAACGACGAGCCCTTGAAAGCTCTGAGATGAAACAACGTCCTTCTTCACCCAGTTATTTTTTTGTTTGCAAACACCGGCCCTCCCACCTGCGATAACATCCCTCCTGCTTTAAGGGCAGGATCATAATCACCACCACGGTTACAAGGCAATGAACCAAGACCAAAGCCAATACTACAAAGAGATGGAAATAAGGGACTGTGATGAACCTTCCTATTCCCCTGAGGTTTATTTTTTCTCCTGGAGGAGGAGGATGAGCTGATTTCTACATGTTCCTGTGGTCTCAGCCTCTTTGTGGGTCTTGAGAAGGAGACGGTGTGTTTCTTCTTCCCTCCTCTCCAAAAAAAGAGGAGAAACCCGTATAATTAGGCCAGAAATTCCGTTATAACCTGGAATTTCTGCTGAGCTTTTGCCATCCCATCAAGCTGGAGATTCGAGGTTAAGCCACGTGGGTGAATATTCACTCCGCAGGGCACTGAGCCAGAGCAACGCTGCAGAGCTCAGGTGGATCTGGGATGTCACGGACTTCACCCAGCAAGCTCTCCAAATCCCCACTCGGAAAGAAAGCTTTCCAGAAAGGTGGCAGAGGGAGAAAAAGATGCACCTCCCAAATGCAGAGACCAGTTGGGTCCCACTGAAAACTGAAGTGAAAACGAGTAAAATGGTCTGAGCGGCGTCGCTTGATCTCTCCCCCCACCATTTCTGCGACATTTACTCCGTTGTTTCAGGATTTCCAGCTCACTGGTGGAGCCCAATGGAAAGGCACCGAGGGCCAGCAGCTGCAGTGGAATCCTCCTGCTCATGGAGCTCCTCTGTCCCACACCCCTGGGGAAGGCAGAGCTGCCGGGATGAGTCAAGGAAGGGAGCTTTGGCAGCTCAGGTCCCGCTCCCTGCCAAGCTGACTCAGCCCAGGTTGGCCAGCGAGGAGGAGGAGGGAGAGTGGTCTGAGTCAGCCCAGGAGGGAGCAGGGATGAGGGCAGCAGGGAGGGAGAAGGGATCAAACCCGGGTGATGGGAGGGGCTGCGCTCCGGGTCGCCCCATCCCCAGCACCGGCTGACTCCCGCAGGGAGATGCACAGCCGGGCTCTGCTTCCCTGCTCCCTGCCTGCTTGGATAACCCCAGCCCCGCTGAAGAGCAGGGAACAACCTCGGGGTGACATGGGTGAACTTCAGCGAGCTGGGGCTGCGGGAGAGCTCGGGAGACAAGACAGCTCCGACTCCACAACCTCCGCTCCGAGCCGAGCTGTCCCGAGGGAGGGGAGAACATCTCCGCGCCGGGTCGGAGCAATAAACATTGTGCAGAGAGATGTAATTCCACCAGGTTTAACTCCTATCACTGGGAATTAGTTTAATTGGGCTGTGGGGCTGTGTCCTGTGCTGCTCTGCTGACAGCAGGTCCTCGCTGCATTAGATCCTCCCACCCGGCTCCCGGCAAGCCCGGTGACAGCTGCTCTTTTCAGGGAAGAGGAGGGGAGAGATTATGCTGTCTGGAATTGGATTTGCCCAGGTTAAGGTGGAAACAAAGCAGAGGCATGTCTGGGGAGTGGGAGATCACCTCGGTTCACCAGCTGATATTTTCCACGGGGGTTTCCTTCTCCCTGAAGAGCTAAACTGTGGCTGACACCGTGCCCTTCTCCAGAGGATCAGAGGCGAGTGGGCACGGGGAGTCATGACTAATTCCTTGGCAGCCCAGGCAAATTGCTTTTCAGGACTGATGTCGGCCTGGGGTTGACACCAGCCGCAGCATCGCTTCATCAGGACACCAGAACAGCCTCTTGGCAAAGCCGCCCCCCTTCTCCTGACTCCAGTCCCAGGCCTCGTGGAGAGCCAGGGAAGTCAGATCCTAACAAATGCCTCTTTTTTTTTTTTTTAGCTTCCCCCCCCCCCAATCCTCTTTTGTGGTCCAGTCCCTGTGAGTGGGAGACGCTCTACCCACAACCACTTCCCTTCTGATCGGCTTGGGATGCAGCCCTGGAGGTGCCACACCTTCCCACTTCCTGCAGCGGGCTCCAGAGCCCAACATCTGGAATGTCACAGACCTTGGCTGCTACTGCTGCTCCCAAAAGCCTGCACAGATGGAGCATCTCAGCCCGCAACCGGGAGGTAAATTTGGGGGCCTGCAGCTCGCCGGAGCTACAAAGCAACCCCATCCCTTCCACACCACGGCACGGAATGCCTGATCCCGTGGGATATCGGTGGTTTCCTGCCATTTGTTCTGCTTTGAAGAGCTGCACTTTACACTTGGTGTGAAGTTCCAAGGCTTTGGGCTTCCTGTTTTCTGCTTTCCATGGATGGAAAGCTGCCTGGAGAGTAACAACATCATCATCATCATCACACAGCAAGTGGAAGCCGTTTAAAAATTGGTTTCCAACCTGGGAGTCGTTGACACAAAATCTTGTTCCTGGGGAGCTGAGGAAGGAAGGAAGGAAAAGGAAAAGGCCTGGGAACACTCTTGCTGCTGAACAAACCTCTGCCTGACGGATATTCTGAGCTGTTCTATTTAATACACACACATATATATATATATAAGCAAAGCCTGCCAACTGCTTCAGAACAGCACATTCCAGCAGCTCTGGGGAAGATCTCAAAGGTGCCACTGTTCATCTGCAGGGAGCTCGAGCTCGGGAAGGGCTGATTTTAGGGGAGACAAACCTCTCACAGCAGCGAATGCAGGAGGTGGTGAGGGAAACCAGCAGGAAAAAATAATACAGGCAGCTGGGATGCGAGAATGGTGGGATGGGGGCGTCCAGGAAAGCTGGTCAAGACACCCGGAGCCGCAGAGCAGTTGGGTCTTGCAGCAGCCTGGAAGGACACCGGCGTTGGAAAGAGGGTGAGAGGCAAAATGTGACGGAGCAAGGAAAAGTGAGGCCTCCTGGCATGAACTGGGAGGGGTGTGAACGCCTGAGGCTGGTGGCTGCCTCACCTGAGGGAGCACAGCCAGCCAGCGGATCACCAGCCCCTGGAAAGGGGCAGCTGAAGGAAGCAGAAACCAGAAACCACCGAGGAATTTTACCAGCCCTCGTCTTGTCGCCTGCCTGGCTTAAATCCTGTACTGACAGTTTGGAGCTGTTACAGCAAATTGCAGTTCCACGGCAGCAGACAACCACCAAATCCTTCAGAATAAAACATGACAATCAAGCCTTAAAGGGAGTGGCAGGATCAGCCCTCTGCCTCCAGGGAAAAATGTCATGTCCCCAGGAGAAACTGCCCCCCAAGCAGGAGTGCCCACGCACCCTGCGGAATTAGCCGCGCTGAGTGTCCCGGGGAGGAAGGATCAGGGATGTTAGTCTGGTTCAAGGGATTAGCTCGCCAATGCTGCTGGAGAGACAAGGTCTGCCCCCAGTGCTGGCTGCCAGGGCCCTGATTTTAGGCCAGGTGTGCAGGTGACTTTGTAGGGGCAGCTCCTGCGAGGTTCCACAGTTTTTGGGGTTTTTTTTTTGGCACGGGACAAATGCAAAGCCAAGCTGCTTAAGGAGGGAAAATACCACAGGCAGCTGCAAGCAGCAGCACTTGGGGTAGGAGCCTCAAATCCACGGGAATACAAAATGCTTTTTTAATTTGCTTTTAAAGCAAATGCTGTGCAGCACAAATTAATTCACGCCCGAGCACTAAAGCATCTCAGCTTATAAGCCTTTCTTTGGAAACAGTTATATTCAGCGATCTGAACCACTCCTCCTCCTCCATCTGCTCCGAAAGGATGAACAAACAAGCCCATTGCTGGGAGAAGGAAGGAAGGAAGGAAGGAAGCAAACCCGTTCAGCCATCTCCGAGGAAAAAACTGTGCCAGCCCAAAAGAGCTCTTTCCCCACCCACCCCCCCCTACACAACCCCCTCT
>VXAY01005281.1:86676-100356 GCA_013399855.1 Oxyruncus cristatus | reverse complement strand
GGGAGCGCGCCCGCGCCCGCCGCGCTGGGGATGCTGCGGGTCCGGCTCCCGCGGCCGCGCAGCCCCACGCGGGTCGGAGCAGAGACCCCTCCTTTCCCCCCCCCACCTCCTCCAAAACCGAACCGCCCCTCCTCGACCACCAGCGGTGTCCGGCACCACCATCACCACCCCGTTCCTCCGGATTCAGGGTGGAGGGGGGTGGGTTTGCTCGGCACCCACAGGCGGGGGTCCCGTGGGGAAATTCCTGCTCCGGAGCAAGCAGGGGCCGGCCCAGCTTCTCACCCTGTGCCAGAAAACCCAACATCCCCGCGAGTGCCAGCCCCACACTTGGCTCACCCCGACCCGGGTGGGCGTCTGCCCCCCACGGGTGACAGTGCCACGGCAGCGTGAACTCGCGTCTGTCCGCCCCTCCACGGCACGAGTGGCGCCTGCTTCCCGCTGGGAATGCAGCTGTTCCCTGCCAGATCGGGGTGGCTGGGGCTGTGGGTGCAGCGATAACACCCCACACCCTCCCGGCGAGGTTTAAGCCGGGTTTAAGGCTCCCGAGCCAGGAGGAGCCGCCGTTAAACCCGGCCGGGGAGAGCGGGACAGCTCAGTTACCAACAGTGGTTCGATGCCAATTGATGGGGAACGGCCCGAAGCCAAAATAAACCAAGGCAGCCTTAGACTGGTGCGAGAACGGCCGCATGAGGGTTGGACTGGCTTAGTTACAGCTCGGCTTAATAGGTCGGAGCATCCCGAGCAGCTCTTTACCCAGAGGAAGGGGAAAGAAAAGAGAAGAGTCTCACCTGGGATGCTCTGGGTGGTTTTACATCGCAGCTCGGGCTGGATGGAGTCTGCAGCTGAGAGGTTTCACTTATTTTCATCATCCCACACACCTGCCTCGCGTGAGCCCCGTCCTGATCCGGCTGTGGCAGTAACTGTCATCGCTGCCGTCTGGGATTCCAGGGGGTTTCATGCACATGGATCTCCCCTTCTGCTCCACTCAGGTGGGACCCCACCTGCAGAGCTGCCTCCAGCTCTGGGGTCCAACATCAGAAGGACGTGGAGCTGCTGGAGCGAGTCCAGAGGAGGCCATGGAGATGCTCCAAGGACTGGAGCCCCTCTGCTCTGGAGCCAGGCTGGGAGAGCTGGGAGAGCTTCTTAACTGGAGAAGGGAAGGATCCAGGGAGACCTGAGAGCCCCTTCCAGGGCCTGAAGGGGCTCCAAGAGCTGGAGAGGGATTTGGGACAAGGGATGGAGGGACAGGACACAGGGAATGGCTTCCCACTGCCAGAGGGCAGGGTTAGGTGGGATTTTGGGAGGGAATTCTACTCTGTGAGGGTGGGGAGCCCTGGCACAGGTTGCCCAGAGAAGCTGTGGCTGCCCCTGGATCCCTGGAAGTGTCCAAGGCCAGGCTGAAGCAACCTGGGCTGGTGAAAGGTGTCCCTGTCCGTGGCAGGGGGTGGCACTGGGTGAGTTTTAAGCTCCCTTCCCCCCAAAGCATTCCAGAGTTCTATGAAATGCTGCCATCCCCTCCTCAGTGCCAGTTCCAAGTGCCCCACACCACACATTGCCCCCGTGGCCCCTCACAGCTTGTGCAGGGGTTGTGACGAGCCCTGACATTATTTAGTGCTGTTCCACCCGGTTCAACCCCCCCTGACACCCACCCAAGTCCTGGCAGCTTCCCCCCAGCAAGGAACTGAGACCCTCCCAGCTCCCGCTACTGCCACCCCAGCCCTGGGGCTGTGGGATGCCGAGAGCAGCCCTTCCTTCTACCAAACACCCTGCTGGTCCCCCGTGGAGCTGAGTCTGTGTCCCTCCGGGTGCTGTCAGCTGATGGGTGACTTCTCACCGCTCTCAGTCTTGTGACCGGGCCCTGACTCATGTGCCGTGAGCCCTCCAGGGACCACCGGGGGCTTCGAAAAGGGGAACTCCTCAGGGTTTTTCACCTAGTTAATGGCAGGGGAAATGCGCTTAGAGGGAGGGGAGCGTTAGCCCGGTTTTTGTGCCTCGTGGTGAGGCAGATGGGGTGCTCCAAGCCTTGCTGGTGGGCTTGAGGTGGGAGCAGAGCTCGGGCAGAGTCGAGCCTTGGAGGCTGAGGGTCATCACGAGGTGCTCATCACCGCCTCTTTTAGTGTCTCGCGAAAGCTCTGCTGCGGGTTTCAGGCTTTTAGGACTCACTGGTGGTGTCTCCGCTCCACAAAGAGAGAGGTGGATCACCGGGTGATGATGATGACCATCATTGTCACCTCGTCCCGGATTACAAAGGATGCTCAGACACGGAGATGGAGGCACAAACTTACCAGACCAGGGAGACTTTCCTCCCCAGGCCCTTGGATTCGCTGGAGATGCAGATCTGGGGCTGGTAAGGTCACAGAGTCGTAAACAGAGTGTGGCTTCTGGGGACCTGAAAGGTCACCTGCCTCCCACCCCCGGGGACGATTGTGCCAGGGCCACGTGTGTGGGCGGCTGCCTGGACGGTCGACGACACAAACCCTTCTCGAGCAGCTTGGAGAAGGGAAAAAGCACACCCCGAGCCACCCAAACCACGGGTGGGTGTCGCAGGGGTGTCTGATGAAGCCGCCGCGGTTTTCTCAGGGCCGTGAGTGTTTTGTTTGCGAGTGGTGAGGTGGGATGTGGCAGTCCGGGGGTGGCGGCTCCCTCTGGCAAACAACAGCTGCCCAGATGTGGCTGCACCTGCAGCAATTTATTCTCTGGGCCTCCCGTGGCCTGGGTGTGAGGGATGCTCAGCGCCGGCAGGGATGGGGCTCGGGGTAATCCGCAATCTCGGGAGGAGGAGGAACTTTTCTCCGCTGCTGTTGGGCGTGGGAAATTCTCATTTCGGGCCAAACTTTGCCTGAGAGAACTCCAGCCAGGAGAAACTGCAGCAGCCTTCCTGATCCCGGACCAACACCCTCCCGGCACGGGCTGCGTCCTTCCACAGCGAGGGCTCCCGCCTCACCTGAGTTTTCCTGATTTGCCTGTGAAAACTCCACACCCTCCTCCTCCGGAAATATTCAGAAACGCTCGGATGCAGAAATGCGTGGAAGAGGAGACGGGCATGTCCCTCCTGGAAAAGGAAACGTGCATCTCCCTCCTCCCTCCTGCCGCGACGGGCGGAGGGACCCACCATGGGCAGAACTTGGCGCCCTGGGGTGTCCCTGGGTCGATCCCAAAGGACAGATCCCCGCAAGCCAAACCCCAGGGAGGCTGCTGGGGGAAACCAAGGGAGCACCGTGGGTGGCTGTGGGAAGCCCTTTCCTGCCTCAGTTTCCCCTGTGGCGAGAGAGGGATCAGCCCTGCCCTCACGCCGCGCAGCCGCAGGGGTAAAAGCTTGGGATGGGGAGGAAAAGCCCTTTGGAGCAGAGAGCAGCTGCGAACCCGTCCTGTTGATCCTGGGTCACCCCACGCCCCAGGAAAGTGGGTGCAGGGTCGGTCCCTGCGCTGGGACAGCGCTGGGAGATGGTTGGAGGCCTGGGAAACCCAGGAACATCCAGAGTGCTGCAAGGGGAAGCTTGGCCTGCACCCCACGGTCCCCACAACTCTGCCATCCCTTTCCTGGCATCACCCCAAGGAGCATCCCACAGCTTCCCACTGCTCCCAGGGCCTGGGGTCAGGGGGTGACTCCAGGCTGTGGCAGCAAGGGGCACGTTGCTGTATTCGACAGAAAGCTGGGAATCTCTGGGTCATCCATTCCGAGACAGGTCTCGTTTTCCAAGCCCGGGAGGTCTTTCCTGTTATTACCCAGCAGGGGAACAATAGCAGTGGTGACCGGTGCAGTGTGACCTGGAGATAAGGAGACAGTGTGATTAGCAGGAAAACTAAATAGTAGGCCCAGGAGTGAAAGTGGTCCCGAGGGAGCAGCACCACTGGGAATGATGGGGTTCCAGCCGGGGATCGGGCACGGAGCAGGCTGCAAAACCGAGGATGATTCTGTGGGACCCGCAGGAACCTCGGCTTGGTGGCCCCCGGGCAGGAGCCCCGGAGTGACCCCAGGGCGAGGGGTTTGCAGAGAGGTGCCGTGAAGGCTTTTTCTTTTTTTGACGTGAAACCAAGAAAGAGAAGAGGAAACGGACCCTTGCGTGCCAGCCCTGAGAGCTGTGCCACGACACCCCACTCCGGAGGCGTTCCCTGACGGGAGAGGAGCAAAGGAGGGCAGAACTCCCCGGATCCGCCGCATCCCGCGGGAAAAGGGCCCAGTTTTGTGCGAGCAGAGCTGGAGCAGGGGTGGATCCGGCGCTGCGGTATCCATGTCACGATCCCGTGTGAGGGGTGGACACCCTCCCAGCCGGCGAAATCCAAAGGCCGTGTGCCTGGGAACGTGCTGCTCCCGAGGGCTGCGCTTCAACCACCGCGGCAGAAACTGGTGGGAGGCCAAAAAAAAGCGAGGGCTCTGGGAGCCATTGAAACCGGCCCGGTGGGAATTAGCCATTTCCTAGCAATGAGGAAATGTGAGGTTGGCCGAGGACCCGCGGGGGCTGCGGGCAGGGAACGGCGGCGAGAGCTGCCGACAAGCGAGGACAAGCCGGGCTGAGTCCGTGGGTCCGTCCATCCTCAGCCCTGGTGGCTGCAGGGGTGGCTGGCAGAGCCGTCCAGCGCCTTCCACCGCGCCTCGGGATGCAAACCCCAGGATGCAAACCCCGGGATGCAAACCCCGGGAGGCGCCCGCCTCACCCTGCGGGAGCTGGGATAAACAGGGCAGCGCGGGCACGGCGGCTTGGGGGCAGGAGCAAAGCCGGTGGGCTGGGACCACCGTATCAAAAACTCCCTGTTTGTCTGCTCTAACGAGGGTTGTTCTGGGGCAAAACCACATCTGAGGGTGCTCGTGCTCCCGGCGGAGTGGGAGAGGCTGGGAGCTTCCCACCGGCTGTGGACAAACCCAGCCCAAACCGACTCCGGGAGCAGCTGAAAGAGGAAACAAAACCTGGGCAGAGTTTCTCCCTGCTGAGCATCCCTTGAACGCTCCTCCCGGGGTGTCTGGCAGGTCTCTGGGTACAGCCAGGCAGCTGCTTTCCCTCAGGAACACTTGGAATTTGCATCCCAGGATGCTGCAAGAGCCTGGCTGAACAGTCCAGCCCCAGTGAGTGGGATGGGGGGCCAGGACCCCCAAACCAAGCAAGCTTTGGCAGGGCCCCCAGACAGCCCCATTTTGGAGACCCAGCAATAATTAATTACTACTAATTAACGAAGGCATCCCTCCAGGACCGACCCACGTGCCCCTTGCTGCCCGCCGGTCCCCTCCGGGTGCTGGCACGGACACAGAGGTGGGGACGTGGCCTCGCCTCGCCCGCCTTCCCTATTACTTCAGGAGCCCTAAATTCCTGCTGCAGCCCGGGAGCCCCTCCCAGGGCCCGCCCGGCTGCCCGTCCATGGATCAGCAGGGAGGCAGCTGCTGCGTCCAGCGGCTCCCAGTGCGGGCACCCACCACCACCACCCACCCCCCACGGCTCTGGGGACCCCCGGGCAGGGGGCTCTGCGTGTCCACGGCACGAGGATGAGGGACGGGAGCAAAGCACGGGGCAGCTGGAGCATCCGTGGGTGACACGGAGAGCAGGGTCCCTCTGCATCCCACAGGGATGCTGGTGCTGGAAGATCTCCCACGCTGGCTCCCAAAAACGGGCGGCCTTGTTTATCCCCGCCTTGCGCCGCCGCGTCCCCACCGGCACACGGGGATTATCCATCCTGACCTATTTCCCGGGGGGTGCAGCAGGGCTTAATTCGGTGGATGCTTTGAGGAGCGCAGAGATCTGCAGATAGAGCCACTCCGAGGTGCGAGATATCATTAATTAATTCGCGGGTTGATATAGTTATGCGCTTAGATCATCATCAGCTGATCCTGCTAATCCCTTCTTGAGCAAGTCCCCGTGTGAGGGGGAGCTGCTGCCTGGCACTGCTGAGCTCCTCGGTGCTGGAATCGTCCCTGTGTCATCCCCACACGGCACTGAATCACTGGGGGTGCAGGGGGTGGCCCCCAGACCCTGCTCCTTGACCCCACCCCGCTCCCAAATCCGCATTTTCCCACCGGAGGGGAGACGCCTCCTGCTCTCCAGTGGGCGATGAGACCCAGGGCTGCCTCCCCTCGAGCCAGGGGCTGAGGCTTTCTCTCATTAGAGTAATTATTTCAATGGTTATTAAAAATAGGTAATTGTTACCCTGTTGATTCAGGGATTGTGTTCAGCACAAGCTTCTTCTGGCCTCCAGCCCGGCTTTGGGAAGAGGCATCCCCCCACCCCACGCTCTGCTGGGCGCTGCCACAGCTCACCAGGAACACTCAATTTTCACAGGTTCACTACTAATTTTGCAAGCTCCAAGTCCTCCCCTTCCCCAGTGATCCCATCGAGTGGGTGGCTTCGCTTTGGGAAAGGGCTGGAAGCGCCCACACCCACCTCACAACATCACCCTGGGGTAGCAAAGGGGAGCTGTGTCCACCCCACCAGGGCTCAGCTCAGCTCACAGCCCCCCGAAATCCCCGGGATCAAGTGTTTCCATGGGCCTGCAGCCTTTGAATCCCGCTGGGCTCTGCAAGGCTGGTGAATCCCTGCTGGAATTTCCTGGGATATGCCGGCAGTGCCGTGGGTACCGCTGACCCCCAGCACACCCGAGCTCGCCCCAGTGTGTTTTCTCCCAGCCCTTCACCCGAAAAAGTCGAAAAAGCCACGGCAGTGGAAATTCGAGGTAACAAACACAAATAAAACTTCCTCTGGAGGCTAAAAATGACACACGTAGACAGAGAAAAAAACTTCTCTGGGTGACAATAACAGAGCGTGGAGCTATTTCAGTGCTGGGCTGTTCCATTGCAGCACCCGGCGCTGGGGTTGTGGCTGCTCAAAACCAGCCACTTCCCCAGGGACGTGACGTGTTTCCTTTCCATCACAAACTGATTTAGAAGCAAAACTTTCTACATTTAGGCAGCGAGAGGCTCAGCTTCTCTTTTCTGTCTCACAATCGACGGTGAGCGAATGGAAGGAGAGAGAAAGGGGGTGGGACCAGCACGAAGTGACTATACGCGGCTTCCTCCTTTTTGCTCCTTTTTTTCCCCCCCCCGCTTTGTTCTTTCTAAACTATCAAAAAAAGCGAACCAGAAAACCACAATTAATATTTTCCATGCCGTGAGGGCCCTGTGTGCATCCCAGTGAGGGTCTGTGGCTCGGGGCTGGCCGGGGTTCTGGCCACACTCAGCGTTTGCAGCCCTGTGTGGGCCCCGGTGTCTGACACAAGGCCACCGGTGCCTCATCCTGTGTCCCAGCAGGAATTGTCCCACCACCGGGATGCTGCAGCCACCTGGGCAGATTCCTGATCCACACCATCCCCATCCCTGTCCCTACCTCCATCTCCACCCCTGTCCTGTCTCCATCTCCATCCTCATCCCATCTGCGTCCTCATCCCATCCCCATTCCATTTCCATTCCCCATCTCCATCCTCATCCCCATTTGTGTTTTTCCATCCCCATCTCCCTCTCCACCCTTATCCCCATCCCCGCTCTCCATCCCCATCCCCATCTCCTTCCCATTCCCCTCNCTCATTCCCATTCCTGTTCTCCATCCCACCTCCACCCATCCCATCCCTGCCTCCATCATCTCCATCTCCATCTTCATCCCCATTCCCATTCTCCATGCCCATCTCTGTCCCCATCCCCATTCCCATTCTCCATGCCCATCTCTGTCCCCCTTCCCATTCCCATTCTCCATCCTCACTCCCACCCCTGTTCCCCATCCCATTCCCACCCCCATCAGGCTCACACAGGGCGGTGGATCAGTCCGGGCTCTGGCACCCAGCGATCCCAATCCTGGCTCACCCCCTCGCCTCCAACCAAACCCAGGGGACAACGGTGCTCATTTCCTCGAAGGAAAAACATCCGGCGGCCTTTTCCCTCCCGTTCCACCAAAAATAACCCCCCCAAGCCACGCGGAATGACGGGCGGGGAGGGAAGGCCGCCGGGAGTTTGGCTGCAGGACGTCAGCAGAGCGTGACCTCTCGCTTACACCAGTCCCTCTCAGCGACCCGACGGGGCAACGACACCCTCCCGCGAGGGCAAGGAGAGGGAAGGAGCAGGAGCAATCCAAGTTTAGCAGGACTTCCATGACACGGCACCGTGTCACTTCCTCCGCTGCTAATCTTAGCGCCGGCGGCCGCGGGCTTGCTGGGCTTTTTTTTCCCCCCCGGCTTGTGGTGTCACCCACCTTCCTTTTTGTTGTTGCTTTCCTTCCCCCCTCGCCGGGGGGCCCTGCAGCTTCACCCCGTGTACCCACAGGGCGAGCTGGGCCCCTGCTCCCGTAATCCTGCTTGGATAAACCCGTCACCCCGACCTTTCCCGGGGACGTGGGGCCGTTGCGATCCAGCCCCCGGGAGGCAAACAGCCGTATCCTGCTGGAGGGGAAGTCCCAGCCACGTTTAACCCCCCCCTCCAGGAAGGAGTGAAATCCACTCTCACTGCTGGGGAGACTGGGAAGGTGACCAGCAGGATGGTTTGTTTTTTTTTTCAGGAACAGGTTGCCCCGGGATAAACCCAGGGAGCGATGCGGCAACAACAGCGTCGCCGCCCCCTCGGAGGGATCCCAGACCTCCCTGCGTGGCTGTCAGCGAGCCATTCCCTCGTGCCTCAGTTTTCCCTGCCTGCAAAATGTCCCCTCTTCCCGGGGTCTTGCTCCCCACGGTCTTTCCAAGTGGAATATTACTCCTGGCCCCGGGCAGGACGGAGTCAGCTCTGTCACAGCGGAGACACCGGGACACACTTCAAGGAGGACTCGCAGGCGGGTGAATCGGAGCCTCGGAGAAAACCGAGTCTTAGATGAAAGCCTAATTAAGGAGCTAATTAAAGGGGAGGTCCGGCTAAGTGGCCAGTGGGCAGAGCTCTGCTGGTTTATGCCTTTCATTTCGGTTTTGCTTTCCAGGAGGAGCGGGCTGAGGGCAGAGGCAGGGCAGGGACGGAGTCAGGCCGGGGCAGTGCCCCGTTCCCACGCTGCCTGGTGCCGCTGAGGGACCCCCTGGCTGGGCACCACCATCCCACTCCCGCTCCTGGGTGACGCTGGGAATGCCTGGGATCACCGACGTGAGGGTCTTGATGGCAACCCCCCGCCCCCATCACCCACAGGGGGTCTCATCCCAGGCACTGGGTGCAGACACCAGAACAGCCGGATCTGCCCTGTGCTCGCTGCCAGCAAGGAGCCCGTGAATCCCCCGTGTGCTCCATCCATACTTTATTCTGGAAACTGCAGGAATTAAAACTCAAGGTCCCCGAAGTGCAGGCGGGACATGCTGGAGGGTGAGGTCTGGAAAACGGGATGAGGGCAGGAGAAGAGGTGACGCCATCCTTCCCGGGATAGCCAGGGTGAGTTGGGACACAGCTCGGGATGGGAAGGGGAACTCAGGTGTGGGAGTGGAGGGGCTGGGGCTGGTGCTGTGGGTCTGGGTGGGGAGCAGGGTGGGCGCACCCTGGGTGGGTCCAGGGGTCCCCTCAGCTCCAGGTGGAGGTGGCTCTGCGGTGTGAGGAAGGACGTGCAGGGGAAGGACGTGGTGGCCGGAGCTAATCTTCGTAGTATTTGGTGAGGAACTGGGTCTTGGCCAGAGGGTAACCCAGCCCAAAGTCGTCCACGAAGCCCTTCAGGTCCCAGGAACCTGGGGAGAGAGGGAAAGCGGGTGAGCAGGGCTGGAGGATGGGGATGCTCCGAGACCAGCTCCAGGCTGGGCTTTAGTGCCCTGTGCGGCTGCTGCTCTGCCCACACCATGTCCTGCACCCCCGGGAGGCACAGGGGACAGCAGGGAGCCTGGGGCACCCCAACCCTGACCATCCCCAGGGGGAACATGGGGCTGGTTCCTCTCCTGCCTCCCAGGCCTTTGGAGCAGACCTTTCTATGGCTTCCTACGAGCCCATCCCAGGGGTGGCTCGGCTGGAAATCCCCTGAGAGCGCGTGGGGGTGACACAGGAGATCCCCCGTCCCCCTTGCTCCTATGCACTGATCCACAAACTGCAGGTTCTTCATTCCTGACCCTCCTCCTCTGCCCCGACCTGGGGCTGCTGCAGGTCTGGGGGCAGCTCGTGGCTGGATCCAGTGGCGATGTTTCCCACGGAGGCGGCAGGGAAACCCTCTCCAGGGCAGGAGGGATTCCCTTGTACCCTGTGGGCCAGAAATTCCCCTGCACCCTACCAGGGCTTGGCACCCAGCGTGGGTCTGGCTGGTGGCTGCCGGAGCATCCTGCTCCCGACCAGAGGGGCTTTCCCAGGGACTCAAACAGCTCACGCTGTCACCACTGCCCCTCCTTGTGGGACACTGGATGGGACACTGCCGTGGTGTCATGGGGGTGGGGAAAGGGGCCCAATGTTTATCTGAAACCTGCCCTCTCCTCTTCCTGGCTGCTCTTTAATGTCACACCACAGCCTGGTAGCCCTTTATCTGCCGTCACATCTCAGCCCCAACTGGAGCGAAGCGTCCTCTTTGCTCTTGCAAAAGTGCTGAGCAAAACCTGAGCTGCTGCATCACCTGCATGGGGGGGGAGGGGGGTCGTGGTGGCATCTCAGGGTGCTGGTGGAGCTCCCACCTGCTCCCCATCTCGGGTTCTGAGCTCCAAGAAGCTCTGGAGATGCTCCTGGTGATGGCACTGCACCCTGCAACCTCCTGGAGCTGCAACAGGCCGTGGTTGGGATGCTCCAGTGCCCAGGAAGGAGGTCGCAGGATGCTCAGGACAGACCCTGCATCCCACTCTCCGGCTGGGAGAGGTGTTGGAATGCATCAGGCTGCTGCTGGGGTCCCCACATCATCACTGCCACCCTCTGAGGGCCCAAACCAAGCTGAGAGCAGGGACAGTCCTGACGTCCCGCACTGGTGTCACCCCCAGCCGGGACACACAGCCACAACCACCTCCATCCCCAAATTCCCCCCCTGGCAGGAGGGGAAGCTGATAATTTCAGGGTCTCAATCCACCCCCACCCCACGCCTCAGTGCCGGGGGTCTCACCGAGTGTGGCACCAGGGAAAGGGGTCTCCAGGGGGGACGCTCCCCCTGCGCCTGCAGCCTTTGCCGGGTGCCTTTCATCCGTCGGCTTTCAAAGCACTCGGAAAACCCCGGGGGAGAGCAGCCCATGCCCCCTGGGACCAGGGTGAGAGCGAGACGCGGCACCCCCCGACTCCCAGGGGGGCTGGAGCTGCCACTGATGTTGGCGGAGCCCCGGGAGAGGGGCGGGATGAAAGGAGCCGGAGGAGGCAGAGCCGCCGCGGGGCTGCAGGCGCCGGCCCCGGCTCTCGCCCCGCGTGTGGGGCCGGGGTTTTTCCTGACCTACTTTCCTACCTGCCATGGATGGCACTGGTTGTGCCCGGCCACCCTGGGTAGGGAAAGCCCCGGGGCAGCCGCCGGGGTGGCAAAGGGGATGATGCACCAGCAGGATGCGGGGTCTGGGGGTCTGGACGCCCCCACGCCCCAAATCCAACCCCTTGGGTGCGTCCCCGAAGCGAGTGCCCCATCCCGGCATGACCATCAGGGTGACATCCCTGTGCCAACCATCCCAAATCACACCAGCTGGCTCCCAGCCCCGGGGACTGTGAGTCACTGGGATCACGGAGCTGGGAAGGGAGCGGGATGGGGTGGGGTGGGGGGGGAAGTTGGCCAGGGAGCCGAGGTCGCGGTGCCACTGTCCCCTCTCCCTGCCACAACAATACGGCGTTTCAGCCGTGGCTTGGTCCATTTTCAAGGATTATATCATCACACTCGGCCCTTATCTGACACCCACTGACACCCACACGTGCCTGGCCGCCTGATCCCGGAGTGCCAGCCCAGGAAACTGAGGCACGAGGTACCTTCTGGGCTTGGGGAGCTCGGGATCCCTCTGACCCCACAGCTCTCACAGCCCCCTGCCCACCCCCAAACACCGGTTCCCTCCTGCTCCGGCTGTAATTTATCAGCCCCATCAGCGGGAACGTTCTCCTGATAGGAGCCCTGACGCTTCTCTGCCGAGATTAATGATGTCCCTGCAGAGGTGGGCGGGAGGCCGGCGGGGCTGCTCTGGTCACCATTAAGTGACACCCGGGGGCTCGGGCCGGGACCGTGAGCTCCCCCCGCAGCCTCCCGTCCCAGCCGCAGCCTTTCCCTCCCCGCCGGGGCCCGGTCCAACCCGATTTTCCAGCTGGGTGGATCGGATTGGAGGCGCACAAGGTCGGCTCGTGAGTCAATGCAGCGGCCCCGATCCCGAGCTGGAGCTGGAGAAGGGATGGAGCCACGGGGAGAGCGGCTGGTCGGGCTCACCCCCGCGCCTGGTCCCCAGAGGGGGCTCGTTGCTTCCCCGAGGCAACATTTCTGGGAGGAGAGAGTCCATTCCCAGTTGTAAAATACCTTCCCAGGGCGGGAGGAGGTTTGGGGATGCTGGAGCATCTCTCGGTGCTCACCGGACCTGGTGGGCATCCGGCACCAGGACAGGGTGGAAGCAGAGGGAGGTACTCGGGTACCAGCAGGTGCAATTAAGCCTCCAGGTTTTGTGCTAATTAAAGCTCCCCCTCAATGAGAGCAGTGAAGGGACTTTAACTCCCCTGCACCGCAGCCGGGGTCCGTGGGGTGCCTGAATTCCCCTGGCCGAGGGATTTTCCCGTGGCCTGGTGTAGCTCCTGCTGCCGGATCAAGAGCTCGTGGCGGTGCTGCTGCCCCGGGGATGCCACAGCTGGCTCTGACACCACAAACTCTTATCTCGCATCTCCCCAGAAACACAACCGCGGCCTGTGACCCTGCTGGCTGGGAGGGAAGTGGGGAGAGCGGCAGGGACACCCCAAACATCCCCACCACCCTCCCCGGCGGGGACAGAGCTGGGGTTTGGCGACAATTTAGCGGCCAAAAAAGCGGAGTGAATCAGACCCCAGCGGAGAAACTGAGGCTCTGAGAGAGCTCTTTGCCCGAGGTCACTCAGAGCCGGCTGGTGCCAGCGTCGATCAGAAACGCTCAAGGAGAAGGATCAGGGTGGTGGGTTGTTTTTTTTTTTTTTTTCCTGGTGAAACAAGTTTTTTTGCTCAAAAGCCACCCTGGAGAAACTCCTCGGCCGTAAACAACCCGATTTCCCCATCGCAGGAGGGATGTGAGCGGGAGCCCTGCAGCCCTTCCAGCTCCGCCACTGCGGGCCCGGGCGCCCTCGGGCACAGCACCCGACCTTGTGCCCACCGCTACCACCCCAGCAGGGACATCCCCACGGCACCAGAGCCACCACGGAGCTGTCCTGGCCCCCTGTGAGCTGCTGGGCGGTGGGGAGGAGGAGCAGGGATCACGTTTTCTACGCTCGTCGTTGCCCCCTCGCCTTTTAAATTCCCAGGGCTCTTTTCCAGGAGCGGGGACAGGCGACGCTGCCGGGAAGGCCCTGGTTTAGTGCCCTCTTCTGGAGGCTCCGGCCGAGCTCCTGCCATCCCGCCTGGCACATGTCACCTTCCCCCCTCCCACACACGCCCCCCCCTTTGCCTCGGCCACGCTTGGCCCGGGACCTTTCCTGGCTTGGCCTCCAAAACACGCAGGGAGTTTTTCTGGGAGCTGAGAAATGCTCTCTGGAGGGTTCAGCTCTGCCAGGGGACGAGCTGCCAGAGGGATGGATGCACGGCACAGGGATACAGCTGGATGCATCTGGAGGTTGGGAGGGCCCAGCACCGCTCCCTGCACCACCAGGAACTCCGGGACAGGACATCTCCCCGTCCAGGGTTGCCCCCATCCTTGGCGAGAGGGAGATGTCGCTGCCACC
>VXAY01005281.1:67309-82041 GCA_013399855.1 Oxyruncus cristatus | reverse complement strand
GGCCTCCTCCCTGTTTTCCTGCCTGCTGATGTGGGTTGCCTGCTCCGGCCCCCGAGATGCTGTGGGTTCTGCCTTGCCCCGGGGATGGGAGAGTCAAAGGATAAAGCTCCTTTTAAGAGGCGAGAACAGGAAGAGGGCGGGAGGGAGAGAAAAATAGGGATGAGCACTCCAAACCCTGCCTTTCATTTTTTTCTTTCGTAGTAAACAGCTGCCCTGGGAGCACGGAGCAGGCTCTGGGCACGGAAGGATTGAAGGTGTAAAGCCCTGCTTGCTCCTGCGAGAGATTTTTTTTTTTTTGTGGAGGGACTGGTTTTCATGAGGAATGACCCCCCCCCAGGCCCTTTCCCCTTTGCTGACACCGCGGTGAGGGCAAGGGGAGCATCACACTCTGGCAGTTCCCAAAGATCCCTGCCACGAGCGGAGCTAATGGACACTGATGAGCTGCCGTGTTTATTAATGCCCTTTTATGAGGGCATTAATAGTTCCTAATGACACCATTTGAGCTTCCCAGCCTTTTATCTCCTCTTTCTCTCTTTCCCCTGCCGAGGACACAGTGTAGGAGGTGGAATTAGATTATTTCCACCCTCCGGTCTGTGCCCTGTGGTGTCGAGTGCTGGCGGGGCACGGGGTGCTCACGCAGAGACCTGGGCAGCCCGAGAAATCTGTGCCACACAGTTTTCTGTGCCAGCAGCTCCTCTCCGAGATCTTTTCCTTGGCCGAAAGAGTGGAGAAAATTATTCCCCCCACCCCTCATTCCCGGTGCCTCGGACGACGACCAAGGCTCCCTTGGAAGATCACAGCCAGCACTTGGTGCTGCCTCCCGCACGTCGCAGCGTAGGGCGGGGGGGGAGTAAATAAATAAATACAAATAAATTAAAGGCAGTGAGTCACATTCTGCTCTCCTCTNTTTGATTTCCCCTTTTGTTTTTTTTTTTTTTTTTTTTTTTTGCTTTTTTTCCCCACCTTCTTTCCTCTCTTCCCCCTCTCCAGAACGTGTCTGATCCCACCGGAGAGGAGGGGGGGGGGAAAGGGCCGGGGGGTGGCGAACTCGCCAGCGATTCGCCCGGGGCCGAGGACGGAGGGTTATGGAAAGTGGGTGTGGGAATCGGCACAATCGCTGGCGGGGGACCAGGACAAACAGATGACGGATGGGACCCGGGGAAGTGCAGCCGAGCGGGGCTGGGCTGCTGCCGCCTCGCCGGGACCGCGTCCCAACCCGGCCCCGGGGACCCCGGGGACAGCAAGGGGGGCCACAGCCGGGGGCGAGGGGGTGCATCCCGCAGGGAAGCAGCCGAGGTGCCGGCCCTGGAATCGCGCTGGAACGATTAACCAACAATTATCCAAGCGGGGAAGTTAATCCCCAAACAACCAGGGCTCCTCCTGCGCTGCCTCTCGCGGCTCGACGGGGGCAAGCGCCTTCAAAGCCGGCGCAGCCGGGAGCCCAGATTTGTCCTCCTCTCTCTCTCTCTCTCTGTGATCTTTATAATGAGGTCAGGATGTAGGAATCGGCTCTCGGGAGCGCAGGGGATGCATCCCGGGAAGGGCAGAGCTGCCGGGATGGCAGTCCAGCGGAGGCTGGAACAGGGAATGAAGGAATGGGATGCTAATTGCGGGTGGATATGGATCTCTTCCACCGTGTCCTTGCAGAGCAAGGTGAACATTTTGGGGTTTCCTCCTCTCCACCAAAGCCAGCAGCAGCGGTGAGCACCGCTCCTACCCCCACCGCTCCCGGGAACATTCCGGCTCGTCCTGCTTTCCAACAAAAAGCATGTGAGAAAACACCCGCTCCAAGAGAAACTCTCCCTCCAATTATCCCTGCGTGCAAGGAGGCCATGAGAGAGCAGGGCAGGGCCCGGGCAGCTCCCAGCACTCCCAGGCTCTGGCATTTCCCGGCTCAGCTGCCCGTTCGCCTGTCAGCTGGGTTCCACACCGATCCCTGTGCCGGATTCGGGGCATGGGATGCTCCCAAACCGCTCCTGCTCGCCCACGCCACGCTGACCCTCTCCCTCCTGGCACGGCTCCGGCCCACTCCTGCTTTTCCCATCACCATCAAGCCGGGGTTTCGTGCCCCCAGGAGCCTGTCAGCCCCCACCCCGCAAGTCCCTTTTTTTCCTGATAAATGTCACATTCCGTTATGCCAACCTTGCTGTGCCACTGGATCGTATTCTCTCCACCGGGAGAGGGTTTAGGAGGAAGAGAATAAGGCAGAGAAGCGCACAGGGAGCTCGTGGAAGAAAAGCCCACCGAGGTGGGAATGTCACCTCCGGCTGGGAGGGGAAGGGCGTGGTGGGGAAGGGTCTCTCCATCACCCCAAAAAAGTGTTTTAACGGCAAATTCCCAGGGCGGGGAATGACTTAACACAGGCAGTGGTGGGACAAGACCCCGACGGAGGTTGGATCCCATCACAGCCCAAACCCAGAGAAACTTCCCCTTCCCGCTGGAGCCAGCCCAGCTTTCCCAACCCCAAACCTCAGCCTCAGCCTCCTGCTCTGGTGCTTCCCCGCAGCCCCGGTTCCCGGATCCTGGGATGACTCAGGGCCCTGGGCTTGTGCTGGGAGCCAGTTTCGTTCCCTGGGCACAGCTGGAGACAAGGCCCAGGCCATCCCAGGCCTGGGGCAGAGATGATTCCCAGCGTTTGCCTGCTCCAAGGCACCGGTACCCCACGCCTCCAGCCAAACTTCCCAATGGATCCTCGTAGCCCAGACACTTTGCTTTCCGTGCATGTCAGTGACAGGAGGTTAATTCAACCTCCAGAGCCTCCTGCTCCTCCTCTCCCGGGCTCCAGCAATGCTCAATCCAGCCACGAGGTCCCCAAGGAGGGGACCTATCAAGCAACACAGGGTGGGATACACGGAATGCCCCCATCCCTGCCTGCCAATCCCCCTTACCCACAGCCCAAACCCGTTATTTTAACTTATTAACATCTATACAAATGGAATTTCACCATTACAGGTGATACTTGACTTGTTTGCTCTCAGATTGTGCCTGAAAATTTGATAAACCACATCTAAGCCACATCCAGGCAGAAGAAGAGTGGAAAAGGTGCTTTTGTTTTTCCTTCTGCAGGGAGCTTCTCTTTAGGGCTGATCCAGAACCTCGGTAAACCTGAACCTGGGTGGGTTGGGATCACACAGCCAGTGGATCCACCTGTTTGGGGACCAAAATGCACTGAAATCGAGTGTTTTTATCGCCAGAATCATTCCAGGACTACCCATCTGACCAAAGAGGTGGTGCTGCATGAATATGCACCGAAGCAATACGCATCCACATCCCAAAAAATTGTCAGAGACTCATCAGAACTCCTGGGAAAACTCGCTGTGAGGGCCCCTAAGGACATAAGGGGATCCTGTAGTCACCCCTGATTCCCTGTTGGAGGCTCAGGTTGGAGCAGGACCAGGTGGACACATGGGGTTGTCACACACTGGGATGTCCCAGCTCTGACACGGCTCTGAAAAACCTCTCGCAGCTTCCCGGGGTCCAAACTCCAGTGATTTACCCCGGATTTCAGGATTACCGGGGAGCTCTTGCAGCCTCCTGGCCCGGCCTGTCTTTTTCCTTTTTTCCCGCCTCACTGTAACCGGGGAAGGCGACCGTAAAAATATATTAAAAAATAAATATCGGGCACAGCTGCAATTTAAATGCTGCCTGTCTGATCCACCCTAACGCCGCAGGGAAGGACGTGCCACGGGTTATTAACTGAGCCAAATAAACATAAATCACCTCAGCCTGTGGCTTTTTGGCAAGGTTGGGGTTGTTTCTTTTTTTTTTCCTCCAATCTAAGAGACAAAGCGCTGCCCTTCCCAACCCGAACCGTCCCGGATCCGCGCGCTGCCGGGACCTTCCCCGGGCTCCTGCCTCCCTCCTGGCAGCCCAGGGACGGCATTCCCGGCGCCAGAAGATCCCGTTTCAAAAGAGGGAGGCTCTGCTGGGTGGATTTGCAGTGAGACACAGATACCTGCCTGGCTTAGGCGTTGCTGGCACGGGCTCTGTGCCTCTCTGCGCCTTTCCTCCAGGATGTAGGTGAGGGGTCCGAGCCAGCGGGGTGGAGGCTTGTGATGACACTTGGATGGTTTTGAAACCTCAGACAAAACACTTGTGTTGAAAAAAGGAGGTGGTGGTGGGGGGTGTTGTTTTTCTTTTTCTTGTTTTTTTTTTTGTTCTAAAACACCTGTGGGGTTGTAGAGGCGGATGGAGGGATGTGGGGAGGGGTGGGGGGAAACGGAATGCAGGACGCTGAGCTCCGTCCTCGAGGTGTGCACAGGGCACGGGGGATGTGGCTGCGCCAGGACGCTCCAAGAGCAGGTTTAAGGGACGGATTTGGGAGCCCAGGTCGGCCTCTTTGCCAAAAAACTTCACGGAGGAGGTTTCCTGCTCCTCCTCTCTCCTGATCCCAGGCACCGGGACTTTGTTTAAGTGAGAAAGTTGCACCGGTCGGATAAAGTGATGCTGGAATAAAATGCTGGTGGAATAAAACGATGGAAAGGGCTGTGCACGCTCTGATTGCTGTCCCGAGATCCTGGGAAGCTGGAGTAGCACCAGCAGCACTGGGGAGGGGTGGGGAGGGGTGACTGCACCCCAGAGACCCTTTTGGGGCGCGTTGCAATCGCGTCCCGCGCGGTCACACCCCGTCTCCCAACCCCTGGGCCTCTGTTGCAAACCGGGACGATAAATGATGGATGATGGGATTGCTAAGAACAACAGGGATGTTGGTAGCAACCCCAGGGGCGTGTTAGGAAGCTGTGTGGCTGCCGGGCTCCGGGGCTGGCTGGGTTCTACATCCCCACGGTGTCGCAATTGCGGGCGAGCTCACGGCGGAGCTGCTGCCAGATGAGTCACCCTGACCCACTGGCCCGGTGCTGGCCCGGCCAGGGCAGGGCTGGGCTAGGCTTTGTCCTGCTCAGGATCCAGCCAGGATGCCCCCAGAACATCCTCTGCCCCCTTGGTGCCCACGGGATAACGGTGGATGCTGCACTGCTGGGGTGGGAAGTGAGGGTGGATGAATTGCTGGGTGCAGAGGAGGAGAAGGAGGAGGAGGAGGAGGAAGGCCTGAGGACAGCTCAGTCTCAAAGGGTAGAAGGAGAAGGGCACTTTCTTGCCCAGTTTCTCTCGCTGTGACAGGGTGGCACCGCTCAAACACCACTTGCAACACCCATTTTCCCAGCAGCTGCTGGACCACACCTGTGTTTGCTGCCCTGGGCTTTGCCAACAGCCTGGTCCTTCCCAGGAATTCCACCAGCGTCTCTTCCCATTCCCCGCATGGATCCGGGCTCCCTCGGTGCCCCCATCACCCCCAGTTCTCATGGGGCATCTGCCAAACCCAGCAAAACCTCCCCAGGAAGGTACTCCAAAAGAAGTGTCCACAAAGCCCCCAAGATCCCACCACGGAGAACGAGCTCAGACTGGCCCAAAAAAGGGCTGGGTAGGACTGGAAAGGTCTTTTCCAACCCGATTTCCTGGGAGTGGGAAACTTGTTTGCTCTACATGCATGTAGCTTTAAGATGAGCTTGCTTTTCCAGCAGCAGATTTCCGGAGGATTCTTGGAGAAACACCAAATTTTGCCTAATTCAGTCATTTAAAGGCCCGAAGCCTGATTCTGTGGAGACGAGAGGGGAGCCTGCACTGGGAGCCTCCCCTGGGATGTGTCCGTGGGGAGACTCTGCTGGCTGAGTCGACTCTGGGGACAGGGATATGCTTCCTCTGGGGGTTGGAAAGCGCCAGCACGTTCCCAGTGCTGCCACCATCCAGTAACACCCACGGGGGCTGAACCTCGCACGTGTGAACCACCACGAGGCACAACCGGGCTGGAATCATGGAATGCTTTGGGTGGGAAGGGACCTTAAAGCTCATCCAGTTCCACCCCCTGCCGTGAGCAAGGACGTCTCCCACTAGTCCGGGTCGCTCCAACGTGGCCTTGGACACTTCCAGGGATGGGGCAGCCACGGCTTCTCTGGGCAACCTGTGCCAGGGCCTGCCCACACTCACAGCCAAGAATTCCTTCCCAGTATCCCACCTAACCCTCTCTCTGGCAGTAGGAAGCCATTCCCCCTTGTCCTGTCATTCCATTCCTCATCCCAAGTCCCTCTCCAGCTCTCCTGGAACCCCTTTAGGCCCTGGAAGGGGCTCTCAGACCTCCCTGGATCCTTCCCTTCTCCAGGTGAACCCCCCCAGCTCTCCCAGCCTGGCTCCAGAGCACAAGGATTCCAGTCTTGGAGCAGCTCCATGGCCTCCTCTGGACCTGCTCTGGCAGCAGCTCCCCATCCTTCTGATGCTGGAGACCCCGGAGCTGCAGGAGGGATCCCACCAGAGCGAAGGAACCCCCTCCTCGGACCTTCTGGCTGTGCCGGGGGTGATTTTTGGGGGGTGATACCCAGCGACGACGACCAAAAGCTCCCGGTGGAATTTGGGGCGGGATGCCGCGCGCACCCTCCATCCGCCCAGCCCGAATCCCACCGTGGCAGCCCGGCTGGGGAGGGCAGGGGGGGGACACGCCCGTGGGCCGCGCCCATGCCGGCCGCAAACCCTCCCCTGCGGATTCCTCCTCCCTGGGGTGTCTGATCCCCGTCCCAGGCACCTTCCCCGGGCGCGGGGGCGGATCAAAGCCCGCGCGTGCCGGCCCCGCTCCCCGCTCTGGGCCAACTCGGCTATTTCGGCTCCCGCTAATCTGATGGGAGCGCTGGGGCGGTGGGGAGGGGAGGGGAGGGGACGACTTATTCCTTCTTAGTTTTGTTTTGGTTTTTTTTTATCGTTATTATTTTTTATATATTTATTTTTGGATTTTCCCCCTTCCTTCCGCCGGCCAAAAAGTCTCCCCATCGCCTCCGATGACGACACCCCCCCCGCCACCACCACCACCCTGCTCCTCCCCTCCTCCGGACCTGGCCGGGAGGGGGACGTGATGTATTCCGGTGATCCCCTCCGGAGCATCCGGGCTCGGCCACCCCGGTGTCCTCCCCCTCCTTCCTGATGATGGCGGCAGGATTTGGCAGCAGTCGGGAGGGAGAGTCCAGAGCTGCCCTTGGGACGGGAGAAACTCCGACCGGAAAAATCCTCCTCTGGAGCAGCGCTTAGTTTTCCTCACGCTTCCCTCCTGCCTGTGGGTTGTTTTTTGTTTTTTTTTTTTTTTTTGTTTTTGTTTTTTTTTTTTAAGGGGAGGGGGCGTCCTGGAAGGATGGGGAGCTTTGGGATGCTCGGGAGCCCTTTTGCATTAATTTAGGTGGCGAGAAAGAGCCAAACGAACCTTCTTTATGGATTATTTTTTTTCTTTTTTTTTTGCTGCTGCTGCTGCTGAGCATCCCGTGGTCCACCAGGCTCCTGGCAGAGCTGCAGCGGGGCTACTGAGCTCCCCCCTAACCCCCCAAAAACCTGCACCCCTGCAGGCAGGAGAGGTGCAGGCAGGAGAGGTGCAGGCAGGAGAGGTGTGGGCAGAGCTCCTATCCCGAGGCTTAGGGGTTAACAGCCGCTGCAGCTGCACGTCTGCCAGAGCTGCTCCCATGGACTTCCCTTTCTTCCATAAAAGTCCACCGGATCCGGGCTCCCGTGGGATGCTCTGGGAAGGAGGGAAGGAGGGAGGGGGCCGAGCCGCCCCACCTGGGGCGCGTGCAAGCGCCGGGGGCTGTTTGTGCAATGCCCCGTGCGCCTCCCCCCAAAAAAAAAAACCACCACCTTGGGAGCCAGGAGCCAAGGCTCGCCCTGCTTCCCTACCCTGGCCTGGGTTCCAGCGAGGGAAAACTCATTTTTTACGTGTTTTGGGGGTGTGTGTGTGGTGGTGGGGGGTGATGAGGTGTGAGGTGGCCCCGTTCCAGCCCGGGCTGGCACGGCAGGGCTGGGGCAGCACCGACACGTGCTGCTGCTCACGGTGTTCCGTCCTCCCTCCAACAGCCCTGCCCTGCTCCAGGGTGGGACTCAGACCCACGGCTCCTTCTCCAAGGGGACGGAAAGGCATTGGGAGAGCCTTGCAGGAAGCGGGGAGAGGAGAAGCAGGGGGTTGTCCCCCCAGAGGTGCCCGTGGGTGCTGCCAGAGACTATTTCTGTGCCATCTGCCTTGCACCCTCAGCCCCTCCAAAATACACCCTCCCCCCTGCCAGCCCTGATAATTTTAGGCCACTTGTGGGTGGCAAATATAAAGACCAAGAGGTCTCTTCCCAGCCTTCTTGCCAAACTGAGGGGTATCCCGGAGCAGCTGGGCCTGCCCCATCCCTGGAAGTGTTGAAAGCGCTTAGAACAACCTGGGATAGTGGAAGGGGTCCCTGCTCACGCCAAGGGGGATGCAACAAGATGAGCTTTAAGGTCCCTTCCAACCCCAACCACTCCGTGAATCCACAAAACCGCGTTTTCCCAGGAATTTGGCAGGAGCAGAAACGACACAAGCAAACACCCATGGGGATGTTTGTGGGACCATCCATGGGGATGCTCGAGCTGCCCCTGCAGCGGTTGGAGTTCAAACCCCACCGATTTAGGATTTGGCACCCCAGTTCTTCCCCAGCTGTAACCAGTAGGTCCCTAAATTCAGGTGGGCGACGCTGAGGCAGATTGAGGGGGGGTCCCACCCTGTCCCCCACAACACACACCCCATCCCACGGCCTCTCAGGCAGCTCTAGCCCCGTATCAGTTACAGCAGCAGACGAGATGTCATCACACCGAGAGGCCGGGGCTTGCACCACGAGGAGAAGAAAGCCCAATTTTTACAGGAGAAATGCACACACACACACACACACACACACTCACACACACACACACACACACAGAGCCTCGGTAATTAACTTAATAGGTTTCTTACAGAATGCCCCGTGAGTGATGCTCAACATATTCAAGTGTTGACAAGACGGCGCTGAACCCGACGCCTACACAACGGGCAAACCAGGCTCGGAGCGCAGACACACCTTCATTGTCTGAAACTTGTAGTAAAAACTCCAAACCCGCCCTTGTGAAACGGGGGAGTCGGAGCAGATGGGGCTGAGTAACCCTTCATCTGCCGGGACCCACTGAGGGGACACGGCGGGGTGGGGGGGGGAAGGTGGCACCAGCTCGTCCCTAGGAGTCCAAAATTAAATTGGGAGAGGTAGAAGTGGCTGCAGGTGCTTCCATGGGTGTTTGGGATGTGTCGTTGGAGGGGTTTTAGCCCACCGGGATTGTCACCGAGGAGTTGGACTCGATCCTTGTGCGTCCCTTCCAGCTCGGGATATTCCATGATTCTGTGGTTTGCTGAGCACTGGAATAAATTAGCAACTTCTCACTCCCCTATAAAAATGTTCACCCTTTGGAAATTGGCTGTAAATCCAAGCGGGATGAACGTTGTGCCATCCTCTGGGTTTGCTCCAGTTCAATATTTGGGCCATTAATATAAAAAAAAAAAAAAGAGCTGAGGATCCCTTGGCACTGCTGGACAGTCCCTCCCTGTGCCTCACTCATCCAGTTCCCAGAGGAGTCATTCCCTTCCCTCCTGCCTCAGGAAAATCTTTCCAATAAAAGACACAATTTTGGCTGATCTCTGCTGGGGGCCGTGGGTGGGCTCAGCTCCCCCACCCAAAGAAAACCAAGACAGCACCAAACGCCCTCCTGAAGATCCAACAGCACCCCTGGTCACCCAAAAAAAAAAAAAAGACAGAGAGGGAAAAAAAAAACCCACCTCTGGAAGAGGGATTAATGGGAAAACCAGTTTGGATGGAGCTGTGTTGTAAGAGGCAGCAGAGATCCCTCTGCCTCTGGCTCGGGGTGGGATCTTGAGTCAGGAAAATTGCTTAAGAAAGGGTGGTCGTCCGTACAGGTTCCACCGGGTTGGGAAACGTTCTCCCAGCGAATGGGACCCGCGTGGAGCAATCCCAGTCCCCGGAGCTGTCATCGCCGTGCTGACGAGCTCCCAAACCCGTCGGGCTCCCCCTGCTCCCTGCAGGATGGGGCTCTGCAGCTGCTCCCTCTCCCTGTCACACAGGGATCAGATCCTGGCTGGATCGGGGTGAGGGGGGAAAATCTGTCAGCGGGCGCCGGTGCTGCCGGAGAAGGCAATGGGATCATTCCAGCACAATGGGATCATCCCAACACAGTGGGATCATCCAACACGTTTTAGGGGAAGGGAGAGCTGGGACCCCCCGATCTGGTGTCTCCTTCCCTGCACAGGGCACCTGAGAGACGCGGGATCCAACGTGATTCCTATTTTTCAAGAGTTGCAAAAGCATTCCAAAGGTTTCCATCAGCAGGGCACAAGCACCAGAACCTGGTGCACGGATGTTTTGGGGAATTTTTCCGCTGGGACCACATCCAGAGAGCGTGGAAGCTGCAGGCCTGGGCTGCAGACAGGCGAATCCACGGGGCTACGGTGCACGGGAATTAAGGATTTAGCTGGGAGTTAACTCGGCATTGTCAGGGAATTAAAGGTTTACCTGCGCGTTGCAGACGGAGGCTTAAAGATTTTACAAACCCATTAGATTTACAGCTCTCCCAAATTTCGACACCCTTGCCTTTTACCCCGCCAGGGAGGATTTTGAGTCCAGGTCTGGACTCTTCTCCTGACGAAACGTGTGCCGGTGGGAAGGGCGGTGGGAACCGGGGCTCAGGCCTTACCCACGGCCACGTGGCATCCGAAATCAGCCCCAAACCCTGCAAAGAGCCTGTCTGGGCTCTCACAGACATGGAACCAAGTGGGATCAGACCCTAAAGCCAGCCTTGTCCTGCATGCAATGTAAAGCCTTTGGAGAAGGAATCTTTGCACTGAAGTCTCCTTTCTCTCCCCCAAAAAACCGCAGTGGCGCCCCGGAAGGATTGTGGGAGCTGCAGCATCCCTTCCACCGGCGATGAGTGACCCTCAAAGCACATCATCAACAAAGGGACAACCCGAGGGGGCTGCGGGGCAGCGGGTCCTGCCCACGCTGCAGCACCTTCCCAAGAGTCCCGAAGGATGGATCCTGGCACGGCACAAGGGGAAACGCGTCCCAAACGCCCTGCAGAGACCGGGGCTGCGCGCTGGCCTGCCGGAGGCTGCCGTTCGGGAATTGCACAGCAGTCCGTGCGTGGTGCAAGGCAGAGGGGCAGGAGCTGTGCAATTCCCAGCCCGGGGCGAGCAGGCTCGCCCACACACTGGGAACGGGAGCTCGAGGACGGGCCCCGATGGCAGCAGGATAAGGCTGCCCTTACGTAAGGCCCAGCGGTTGCGTGGAGGATCCGTGGCGGGAGCAGACTTGCTCTGGGGCTGCTGCAGCACGGCCGGCCCAGCCCGGACTGTGCCGATGGATCCCATCCCGGACAGCCCCACACCCAATGGGATACGTGTGGTGCCGTGCAGGGAAGGAAATCCCAGCCTCACGCCCCCCCCAAGGCTGAGGGGGGTCCTTTCCAGGCCCCTTCCCGCTCCTTCGGTGCAGAGAGGTGCAAAGTGGGTTGTTGTTCTCGAGGGCGCTGGTGATTATTAATAATAACTCGGCTCCCGGTGCTCCAGTTTTCCCGAGCGCCTTGGCAGCGTTCCGCCGGGGCCGGTGATTTAGTGCAACTTAATTATTCCCGGCGTTTCATCACCTCTTGTTTTTGATGTCTGTGTCTCTGTCAGTGCCTCACCTTCGTGACTAAGAGAGCCGGGGAAACAAACCGGCGAAAAAAGGACAGAGAAAAGGGGAAAGAAAACACCAAGCCACCCCTGCTCGGTGGCAGGGCAGGCTCAGGGAGGTGTCCCGAGGGGATGCTCCGTGTGTTTCCCGCCCTGGCTTTGGGATGTGCACGTGGATGCACGTGTGGGGCCCAGCCACGGGGCGTGGGGGGGCTCTCACCCAAACCCACCCGTGGTTTCAAGCCTTGGCCATTGCGAGCAGTGGCAGAGCGAGCAGCGTTCCGGGTCTGCTGCTTCCCAGAGGGAAAGCACAGCACGGGACCTCGTCTGCCCCTTAAACACCCCGGCGGGGACTGAGTGTCCTCCCTGGCTCTGGGAAGTGTTGGATTTGCTGGATTTGGCTCATGGGGGCCACCAGGTGGGGGTTGGGACAGGATTCCTGTGGTTCCCAGTTCCTCCATCCCTGCCACGGAGGCTTGAGGAGACACGAGCGGAGCTGGGACCAGATCCCGGGATGGTGCCTTGAATCCACCTTGCTGGTGCCACCACGGGACACCAGGGGACATCAGGGACACACAGAGGGATGTGGGAGGGATGCAGGGAGTAGTTTCAGGGAAAGAGAAGCTGGAAGCCCCCGGGTGGCAGTGGGAGCACCCTGGATGGGGACAAGCCACTGCTGGACTTCCTGGACAAGACAAAGCCGGGGCAGGTGGGGTGAGGTGACCACCATCGTCTGCCACTATGGAAAATGGAAGGAGACCCCTGGAATGGCTAAAGAGCCACTTTGGGGTGGCTCATTTCCCTCAACGCCAGCGAATCCCTCCCAGCAGGAGCTCTCAGCACGAAAAAAGCAAGGATCACAGGGAACACACAGGACTCTACACCAGGCAAAGCCCCTGCTGGGCTAAACTCCATTTTAAGAAGGAAAACTTCCTTTTCCAGCGGTATTTTCCATCCCTTCCCAGCATGTCGGAGCAGGGGGTGGGTGTCAGGGACCACATTTACAGGGGCAGAAGTTCTGCCTGTTCATCCTTGAGCTGGTGGCAGTGCCGGGATCAAACACTTCCCGTGTCCCATTCCCGGCCCAGGGGTATTTCCGCACCCACGTCCCGCTGGGAATATCCCTAACCCTGGAAAGGGGCTGCCATGAGAGACTGGGGGTGCCGTGTCCCACCCCATGGAACGGCTGGACCAGATTCCATGGGGGCTTCCACGTTCAGGCAAGGTACGTTCAACCAGCTTCACGCTTCCAAAGGGAGAGCCATGGGATCAGCAGCCGAGGGGAATTCAGCTGGGTATCCCTGACTGCCTGGGAGAGCACCTGCGGGACGTGGGATGGGATGGAGGACCAGGACACAGGGCCAGGATGTAGCATTGGGGTGCAGGGTTGGGATATAGGGGTGGGATGTAGCGCTGGGATGCAGGACCGGGATACAGGGTTGGGATTGGCATGTGGCATCGGGATGTAGGGTTGAGACGTAATATTGGGACCCAGGACCAGGATTTAGCAGTGGGATCCATGGCTGGGATGTAACACTGGGACACAGGGCTGGAATATAGCACTGGGATGCACGGCTGGGATGTTATATTGGGACACAGGGCTGGGATATGATTTGGGATGCAGGACTGGGATTTAGCAGTGGGATGCAGGCTGGGATATGATTCGGGATACAGGACAGGGATTTAGCAGTGGGACACAGGGCTGGGGTTTAGCAGTGGGATGCAAGGCTGGGATTTAGCAGTGGGATGCAGGCTGGGATATGATTTGGGATGCAGGGCTGGGGTTTAGCAGTGGGATGCAGGGCTGGGATTTAGCAGTGGGATGCAAGGCTGGGATTTAGCAGTAGGATGCAGGCTGGGATATGATTTGGGATGCAGGGTAGGGATTTAGCAGTGGGATGCAGGCTGGGATATATGATTTGGGATGCAGGGCTGGGGTTTAGCAGTGGGATGCCAGGCTGGGATATGATTTGGGATGCAGGGCTGGGATATGATTTGGGATTTAGGGTAGGGATTTAGCAGTGGGATGCAGGGCTGGGATATGATTTGGGATATAGGGCAGGGGTTTAGCAGTGGGATGCAGGGCTAGGATTTAGCAGTGGGATGCAGGGCTGGGATATGATTTGGGTTATAGGGCAGGGATTTAGCAGTGGGATGCAGGGCTGTGGTGTAACACTGGGACACAGGGCTGGGATGTTGTACTGGGACACAGGGCTGGGATAAGATTTGGGATGCAGGGCAGGGATTCAGCAGTGGGATGCAGGGCTGGAATTTAGCAGCGGGATGTTCACCCTCTGGGGCACAGCAGGGTAGCTCATCAGGTGCCCACCCAGAGCAGAGGATGCTCCCGGGCAGTGGCAGTGCCAGCCCTGGCTCAGCATCCCTGGGAGCACCCCAGGAAAGCCCAGGCTCCACTCCAGGCCACGCAAAACTCCGCGAAGCGCCAGCAAACCGCCGGAGAAAGCCAGGAATTTTCATTAAAGGCCGGGGAGGTGTGTGTGTGTGTGTGGGGGGAGGATGAAAGAAAAAAAAAAAAAAAGCCTTCCCAGTATTTCCCTGTGTGTCTTTGGCCTGGTGCAGCCCTTCTGCTCACGGCTCTGTTTATCCATGACAGACAACTAATTAACATCGGAGCCTCTTGAAAGGTCTTTTCAGAGGTAATGTACTGACAGAGGATGTCAGTGAGGAGCAGTGATTTGTCTAAGCAGTGATCACATTGTTTCAGACTGAATGAGGTGAATATTAAACTGCTTTAAATGCACTCTTCATAAAGCACTAATTACATACTCCCGGGGGAGTACGGGCAAGGAATACTAAACAGCCGAAAAGTCAACAGAGTGCTTTTTATAGTATGTTGCTGGGTTCTGTGTTTTTCTGTCTTTCTTTCTCTCTCTCTCTCTCTCTCTCTCTCTCCCTCTCTCTCTCTTTTACAGTAAAATCACAGCACGCTGAAGAATACACATTTATAGCACAATGGTTCACATCTAATTATATGGCAATCATTAGTTTTAACCCGGGTGTATTATATTTTCTTTGATATATCGTGCCCCCCGGCATCTCCTTGCACAGAACACTTCCAAAGGCATTTTCTCCCCTCCCTGGAAAAGAAAAAAATGTGCTCTTCCCCCCCATCACCCCCCCAAACATTAACATTTGCTTATAATTTTAGTTTTTCTTCCCCCTAAACAATTTTTTTTTT